>PVLA01010755.1:0-60153 GCA_004027455.1 Hydrochoerus hydrochaeris
TTTCCTCCTGAGGCTTGGACTTGGATTGGTATGGGTTCTCCTTTCCCTTTTCCTCCCTCCCTCAGTCCTTTTCTCCCTTCTTTTCTCTTTTCACCACTGTGGGGACCTTGTACCCAACATTTGGGGTACAAAGGCTAATGAGGTCAGATTTTTGACCTTATAGAGATTTAGTCTTGTGAGAGGGACATGTGTGTGAATAATAACTATATCCTATGAGAAATGTTGGCCTGAATATCTGTGAAATCTCTGAGGAGGGAGAATCTGAGAAGGCCTCACACTAGCCAGAGCTGGAGGGATGAGTGGCAGAGTGCATATGAAGACTTCTAGGAGAAATGAAAAGCAATGAGGTTAAGGGGGTGTGTGTGGAGGCCTCAAGAGGTCAGTGTGTTGATGGGGACTGTTCTGCTCTTTGCCCTTGGAGAGCTCTGGTCTGCCTGTGTTCTCTATAGCAATTCCCTCACTGCAGAAATGGGGTCATGGACAGGAAGAGACATTTCTCTTGGAGGCACTGGTGTGGGGAACAAGGGGCACTAGTTATAGTTCTAGAACTTTCTCTGTTCCTAACAAGGCAAGAGTGAGCTGGGCTTTCCCCTCCATTATGTGCCTCCTTCCTTAGGATGCTGTATCCCCGTGCCGGGTGCTCAGGACTTTCAGGCCATATGAGATGCTGTACATATCTCTTGTCATTAGAGGTGGGAGAATTCCACTGGATTCATCAAGCACAGACTGTGGCTTCCCCAGTCAGGGAGCTGGCTTCTCTTGGTGGACCTTATCGTCTATGGGTAAAAGTTTGTCACCAACACAAGCCTAAGCTTCTGAAGCCTCTGGGACTAGATTCCAGCCTTTCCCATGCCAGTGGCTCCTCCATGGTGGAGAGCCTGAGTGACCAGCCTCCTTCTTCCTGCAGCTAGACTGTTGGCCCTGGGAAGCTGTTGCCAGGACAGGGGGAGTCATGTGACAGGCAGGTGACTTCTTCCTTTTCAGGCATCAAGGGAGTGTGTGATTAGTGGAATCCATGGCAGCAAGAGTGAGGATTCTGGCAGGCTCAGAGCCAAGGGTTGGAAGAATGCCAAGGTGGAGTTTGGCACTTAATAAACTCTGGTGCATGGTGGATGTGAACTCCAAAGGTTCAAGGGCCTCTGTCATTTTACTATTGCCTGGTAGAGCCACAACATAGCAGCTGATTTAGCATATATGTGTTAAATCATTTAATGAATGAGCAGTGTTTCCTCCAGCTCTTCCACTGAGCCCACATTCTGATGCAGGGCCTCAGCCTCCACTCTGTCTGGCACCGCTAACCTGAGGTGGCACAGCCTTTCCAAAGAGCTGGGCTCAGCATCTCTTTCTCTTTCCCTTTCTTTACCCAAGGTTGATGTTGGACCTATTCATGCCTAGAGTGAACCTCTGAGCTATTTATTATTGTAGGCAGCTACTCATTTGGTAAAATTTCTTATGTGATTCTCCAGAGTTTCCCTTTATAAGCAAAGAGGCTTATGAAATCTCAGATTGTCCTTTTGCATTCCAGCACTTTTGGCAGGCTGGAGGCTCCCAAGAAGCCCAATGTGTAGACAAAGTGACTTGTGCTTAGCCACTTAATCAGCAAGCAGTGAAGGGCTAGTGATAGCTCTAACCTGGGCACAGATGTAGGAGTCATTTGCTTAAGTTTGGGCTCTGGCTCCGGCATTTCCATTCTCAGAGCCTCAGTTTTCTAATGTGTAAAATGGGCGTAATGTTTCCTACAGAGAGGTATTGAGTGAATTAGCTGAGTTAGTATGTAGAAGGTGTTTAGAAGGAGCCTTGGGAGCCAGATTATGCTCCCTAAATGGTGGCTGCTCATCTCACTTGCTGCCTGTGACCCACCTAGGGCTAAATATATGGCTGAAGTGGGTCTCACTGAATCCTCACAACACATCTATGGGGTCCTACGGGTGACACCAGTGAGGTCTTGAGAGACGCAGCTTGCCCCAAACCACCGAGCTGCCCCTGCACTGAGGGACTGGTGGGAGGGAGTCTCCCTTCTTTGGTCCCTGGAGCCCCTCTTCACATGCAGTGCTTGTTCACGAATTTCCTACTCCAGCCCCTCTGGCTGGTGCCCTCTCCTCCCTCAGAAACCACCGCCTGAGCAGCCTGTGCTGCGGTGCAGCCACGGGCAGAACAAAGGCCTGTAGAACGGAAGCTGCTCCTCCATACCCCAGCAGGGCAGTGCGGCCCTCCTGAGCTCCGCAGGTCAGCTGGCCTGACTGGACTTCTAGAGCCAGGCCAGGAGCAGAGTCCCTGCCTGCCCCTCCCTGGCCTCCTTCGCCACAGCAGCAGCAGCAGCAGCAGCAGTAGCAGCAGCGGCAGTGGCAGCAGCAGCGGCAACACTTTTTTTAAGTCAAATGTTGCTTGGAAGTCATTGCTTCAGCAATTACCTCTGAAACCCATTGTTTCCTCAGCCCCATTAACATGTCAGATCCTGGCAGCGGCTGACGGGGCAAACACCCCTTGGAGGGCTGCAATTCAATTTAAGGATCACCTCCCCTGCACAGACAGCCTCCGAGCCGGCCCATCTCCAGATTTCACCAAATCGGGGAGAGAGTCTCAGGGCGCAGTTTGATCATGCTGCTTCCTAAATTAAAAACAAAATTGTAAGTGTTAAACATCTTTAACAAGTCATTAAGCCCCAGCCATAATCCAGAAAAAGTCCCTTAATGAGTAATGACATATGTTGTGAGCGCAGTTATCTCCTAATGTTGGATGCTGAGATGGTGTGATGAAATGGCACAGTGCTCAGAAGGGATGGATCACCACTAATGGCAGGATAATTTGAGGCTGTTGGGCTGAGGACCCTGGAGGGCTGGGAGGCAGCCACAGCCAGGCGGCCGGGCTATCTTTCCTGGACGGAAATCCTCAGTCTCCTCCTGTTCTGGCCACAGGCCTCCTTCTCCACCCCTGGGGCCACACTCAACTCTGTCCTGCTCTGGCCCAGGGAAGGGTCTGTAAAAATCCAGAGGTCAGCACTAGGACTCAGTCATCATCCTCTGGCCAAGGAGCCCCCCAAAGTTCCCCCTTCTGAGCTCTAGTCACTGGCTTTTGCATAAATCAGATATTTCTTCCCGCTTTTATCAGGGGACTGTCTTGTTCATATAGCCCACTGGGCCTCCCTGTCTGTTGCCTGTCCCTCCTTCCTAAGCTGAGGATCATGTACCCCCATCCACCCCTTACCAGATACTGGGGCCTCCATCGTTGTCAGGCCCTGGAGTCCCCTGCTTCAGGGTTCTGGTCTCTTGTTGACCACCCTGCTGGACCCATGATATTTACCCATGTTGTAGTTTTAGACACATGCAGAGACTATCTAGCTGGCCCAACCAGCTGGCCCAAGTCCCAATTCTCAGGATGGAGAGCATGACTGGCCCAGCTTTGTTCATGTGACTACCCCATGGGTCAGGGTGTTTCACGATGAACCTACTGTTTCTTCTTGGACTTCTCTAACTTGGGTCCCACACACTGCGCCTGCTACCAAAGTCCCCCTTGCCAGCTCTCACTTCAGTACTATTCTCCCTACACTGCTAGGGGATCGCAGCATTGGGACACCCTATGACTAGGCTCCTTGAGACCAGTGTTTCAGCTCAGAGAACCTGGAAGCCCCGAAAGAAAGCCTCCCTCAGGGAAAGCAGTAAATAAAGGGGGAGAAGCAGGGCGAGAAGAGCAGGAAACCACGTGACCATGTGATTCCAGGAAAAATCTGAGAGGGGCTGCTTCAGTCTGATCTGCAGGGGTGCTCTGGAAGGTACCCCAGAATCACGCTTACCCGAGGAAGCTGCAAGTGATGTGAGCTAGATGCAAATAGTGCCCCCTCTTTCCTCCCCTTTTTTTCCTTTCCTATGTTCAACACATGTTAATTGTCATAGTCTACTCTTTCTTGTTTACTATCTGCCAACCACTACACAGGGAAGTTTATATACTTTATTGCATTGAAAATAGAACCACTCAAATGACATGGATATCATTATTAGCTGCATTTTATAAGATGAGGAAACTAGAACACAGAGAAATTTCAGAAAGTGATTTGTCCAGGCTCATGCAGCCAGAAAGTGGCAGAGTCAGAGTTCAGAGCCAGCGGGCTGTTATGGAGAACATGAGAGGCATGGAAGTCCTTTTTTTTTGGTGAGTGTCTTAATTTGTGCTGTCCTGGCTGCCTTCATGTCCTGAACTGATTGAAAACATTTATCCTTCATGCTCATTTTGACTTGGGGGAGAGCCAGAAGTCACACAGTGCCAGATCTGGTAAATAGGGTACATGCGGGCAAACTGTAAGGCGAGTGTAAGCCACACTGCCTTGCTGGGTCTGGTACTCAGCAGCGGCACTTGCCATATTTTGGATCACATCTCATAAAGACATCATGGAAGACTTTTAGAAGTTCTTCAGAAAGTGGCAGGAACAAGGGGACAAGTGTGGCTGAAGTGAGGGCGGGTATTTTGAGGGATGGATGGCAATTTTTTTTTTTACTGTAATGTATTTTAAAAATTTAAATATTAACTGCATTTTTGATCACCCCTTGTACATACATATGGGGGTGCCCAAAGCCTAGCTAATACTAATACACTGATTTTCAAATCCAAATCATTAAAATTTTAATGGCAAATTAAATAGTTTAAATCCTATCCCATATTACCTCAGAGTCAGGAGGAAGCTGAGCAATCTCCTGATTAACCCTTGTGGAAAACGAGGCAGAGAAAATTATCCAAAGTTTCTGAGCGAGTGGGTGGAGGAGGCCCCATTGTGCATGCACGAGATGCAGCAGGACCCGTGTTCTCCTGCTTCTCAGTGGTCTGCTGTCTCCACCAGAGCCCAGGAAGATGTCTCACGGTGCAGTTTGCTTAAAAACAACAGAGAGACATCATAGAAGAGGATTGATTCCTGACCATGCATTTAAAACTAGACTTGCAGGGGCTTCCTGCAGAGTGCTCTCTATCAGTGCCAAAGGGAGGCAGCGTCTCTTATCAGTGCCTAGGGGTGCAGGGAGCAGTGTGACCAGGAAAGATCTGGAGGGAACCAAGGCCAGGATTCTGCCAGGACTGCAGATCGTCACCTTGTTTCTGTGTCTTATCCCTCTGTCCATTCTTTACTCTAAGTTTGACCCTCATCTTTGTTCCTCCTGTCTCAGCGAATCTTTTGTACCCAAGAGCTCCCTGACTTTCCTTCCCTAGAGATGGACCACTGGTACCTGTAATGAGTTTCTGAAGCTTGGGTCATGCTAGACATCTGGAGGTCATCATTGGAGACAAATCCTGCAGCACGAGGCTCTCAGGGCCCCTTGGTGTCATGCTAGATATCCAAGAGTCACTTGGTTGCTGGTCCAGTTAACACAAGATGTGTGAGGCTGAGTCACTGGCTTTGGTGCCTGGCAGGAGGGTAGGGAGCTTGGAACTGAGAGTTGTAGCTATGGCTGTGTGACTTTCAGGAGAATTCGCAGGTTGTCTGTTCACTTGCACACATCTCTGAGCCTTTGAACTTTGGAGGATGGGGTTGTACTCTACAATGTCTATATCTTTTTTTTCATGTATCTCCCTCAGAAAAAGAGACATCTCCATCCTCACCTAAGCATCAACCATAGGAGAAATCAAGGGACTGGACACTTGCCTTTCCCAACTCCAGAGCCTCCCAAGAGGCTGGAATGGAGTGGGCTTTATTTAGCTGTCAGTTCTTGCAGCATATGGAGCAAAGCATTGCGCAGACCCCCTGGAGCATCCTCCAAGCCTCTGCCCTATAGCAGCTACCCCTCGCTGGCCCCAAGAGATCCAAAGAGGGACCAGAAAACCCTCTTTGTTCTGGGCAGACAGTACAAAGCTTTGTTGCCATAGCAGCAACAGCCATTTCCTCCAGCTCTGATGGGGCAGCAGCTCAGCTGGGCTTGGGCTTAGGCCTTGAGAAGCTAGGAGCAGAGGTCAGCCTTGTATGTGGGGGGTCTGACTCACTGAAACCCCAGCACTGCTCTAGCAGAGGAACAAAAATCTGGCAAGAAAAGGGCTACTGTCCCATACCATCATCCAAAGCAGGGCTGGAGGCCAGCCAGGAGCTGGGAATCGGCCAGGGCTTAGGGACCCAGCTGGTGAAACAGAGCTACCAGATGTTTAAACCTTCCATAATCAGAATGGCACAAGGGTCTTTCAGGGGTTGTGCAGTCCTACAGGAAGTGGTAGGGGTGAAAAAAGGAGGGAGACGACTGTTCTGGACTATTGGGCACTGAAATATTGCTGGATAAAAGTTTAGAAACTGCTAAACTTCTAAAGGGAGCAGCAGGTTCTCTCTGTTGGTGTGTGTCTCTCCTTTATTTCTTGAACCTTGTAGGAGTGGAGTGTGGTGGAAGACTAAGGATAGATTGTGGGCTTTCCAGGAATAGAAATGGACTGAATGGGAAGCTAGACCAGCACTTGGCTTTTCCCCAGCAGCGAATGGAGGTGTTCTATGCTCTGACTTTACAGATGGAATTCAATCTCACTTCTACCAGTTTCTGCTTGAATGTGACCCAGATGCTTGCTTTTCTGAGTCTCAGGATCTTTATCTATATAAAGGGAACACTAAGAATGATTTTGAGAAAATTAAGAAAAGGCATGCATAGTGCTGGGGATTGTATGAGTCCACCAGAAATCCTCAGTAACTAACAGTATTACTATTAGGTTGAACCCAATAAAAATGCCAGTTTTATAAGTCAGAAGTGGTTATATACCAGCAGATTCCTCTGGCCCCATCTAGTATGGGTGGGTGAGATGAGTCCTGGATCTGGTTGGACTGTGGTCTGGTGGTGAAAGCTCAGGCCCTGGAGTCAATTTGACTCTTAGGACTACCACATACTTCCCAGGGGAACTTGGGCTGGTCACTCAACATATTAACACATCTGTTTCCTCCACTGTGAACCACGAGTATGAAAGTGTTGCATGGATCACATGAACATAACATAGGTGAAGTTCTTAGAAGAATGCTTAGCATAGAGCTGGCGCTAAATAGAAGTGAACAAATGTGGTAGGTTGGAAGATGATGGTTATTATTCCCACCATAGAGGACATAGGGGATTTGCTCAGTTCACACACCTGGGCTGAAAGCCAAGTGTGTAACCCTGAGGCATTATTCCAGCTGCTTGTGCTCTGCAGCCCCCTGTCCTATCTGTCCCAGCCCAGCTCAATCTAAGCTCTAATAATGGTCCATCTGTCTGTCTAGCCAGCTGCTCAGCCAGCCACTCCCCACCCATCAATTCTCCAATATATTTACCCATTTATATCCCTCCATCCTTCCCTCTCTTCTTCATGAAACCAACTTTTACTGCATTGGATCCTTGAATTCAGTTGCAATGATTGAAAAAACTAGACATCCCATTTTTAAGAATCAGATGTATTGACTTAGTAGTTATTTTAAGGATATAGTGGATGAATTGCGATTCTTTCACATAGGTGTGTTGTCCCTAAAGTCAAGACCCACAACGTGGCCAGCATCCCCCCAGTTCCCTTTAGCCCCTTTGTAATCAGCCAGATCTCTAATTCCTAGCCCCTTGATGGCTGCTGGTTTGTGTTCTTTCTTACAATCTCCCCTGCCGCCGAATGTAATATGAATGGAATCAAACAGTGTGAAGTCTCTTGAGTCTGCCTTCTTTTACTCAGACTTATGCATTCCAGAGTCATCTTTGAAGATACATGTGTCAGTAGGTTTCTTTTTATTGTTGAGCAGCTTTCCATTGTATGGATACACCCTTCACCCACTGAAGGACATCTGGATTGTTTTCACTTTTTGACAGTTATGAGTAATACAGATCTTTGTGTGAATTTTGGCCTTAATTTTTCCTGAGTAAATGTTTACCAGTGAGATTAATGGTTCATAAGATAAGTTACCCTTAAATTTAAGAAAGTGCCAAACTGTTTTTACAAAGCCACGATCCCATTTTGCATATCTATCAGCCACATATTCTCATTCACTTGCTTTGTTTTCTTGTTAGCACTTGGTATTTCCTGCTTAGGTTTTTTTTAGTCATTCCAAAGTGCATGTGGTAGGACTTCATCATGGTTATAGTTTACATTTTCCTAAATTTCCAACTGTGTATCTTCTTTGGTGATGTGCCTGTTCAAAACTTTTGCCCACTTTTGAGTTGGGTTGTTTGTTTTCTTATTCTGGAGTTTTGAGTTTTTTATATACTCTTTATCAGATATGTGCTTTGAAAATATTGTTCTCCCAGCTCCTGGCTTACCTTTTCATTTCTTATTAGTGCTTTCCAAAGAGTGGAAGTTTTATATTGTTAAAGTTCAATTTATCAGTTTTTTAATGAAGCATATTTTTGCATTATACCTATGTAATCCTTTCCTAATGCAAGGTTTCTGTCTACTTTTTTTCTAGAAATTTTATGAAATCTATGGTATTTTGTATTAATTATTTTGTGTTGTATGCAGTATAGGTCAAAATTTTTTTGTTTCTCTTTCTCTTTTCTTTCTTTCCTTTCCCCCCTTTTCCTCTTCATATGGATATATAATTTTTCTAGTCTGTTGTTGCAAAGACTATGATTTCATAATCAAAGTTCCCTTGCACCTTTGTTGGAAATCAAAAGACAGTATATGTAGAAGTTTATTGCTGAAACTCTGTTGATCTCTGTATCTATCTTTTCAACAATGCTGGATGTCATAGTCTAGCTTCATAATAACTCTTAACATCAGGTATTGTGATTTGTCCAATTTTGTGCTTCTTTTCCAAAATTGCTCCTTTATTTTCCCCTATAAAATTTCTTTGTTTTTTGACTTCTATAAGAATTCTTCTGAGATTCTGGTAGATATTGAGGTGAATCTATAGGTAAGTTTAGGGAGAATAAATGTTTTGATATTTGTCCAATTCATATACAGTCTCTCTCCATTTATTTAGGTTGTATTCAAGTACATTTGATCAGTTTTTGTAGTTTTTAGGATATAGATAATGAATATATTTTGGTAGATTTATATAGTAATGCTATTTTAAGTTTTTTTGTGATGTTGTAACTTGTGCCTTTACAATTTTATTTTTGAATTGTTCATTGTTTGTATATAGACCAATACTAGATTTCTGTTTATGGCTTTGTGACCTTATACCATGGCCTTGCTAAATCTGCTTGTCTATTCTATTGGTTTTTATGTAGATTCTTTGTAAATAATCTATAACCTACATTATTTTCTATGTAAACAATCACGTTTTTCACAAATGGAGATAGGTTTATTTTTCCTATCTTCATGTTTCTTTCTTTTTTCTTGCCTTATTGCATTGGCTAGAATTCCCAATTCAGTGTTGAATAATACAAAGAATTTTTTATCTCTTTTTTTCTCTCTGTTCCCTCCCTCAAACTCTCTCTCAGTTCCATCCAATCTATCAGTCTTTGTAAATCTGAAAAATATATCCAGAATCTGAGTATCATTTCTTCTGCCAAAAGTTTTCTTGCCTGGCTACAGCCACTACCCTCTCACTGGTATCTCCATCCTTGTCTTCTCCACAGATAAACTGAGACCTTTCTTTAGTTCAGTGAAAGCAGAATCCACACATCTAACCATACTATACAAAAATCTACAGAAGGTGGCCCTGCCTTGCTCTCTCACCTTATTCCCTTCACTCATTGTTCTTTAGCCATAAATATTTTGTTACCAGTTCTCAACTGTGCTGAACAGATTCCCATCTTGTGGCCTATAATGCTTCCTTTTCCTCTGCCTCTCTATGTTCTTTGTATTGTTTTGATTTTACCTTGAATACTGCTTCCTCAAGGAGGCCTTCTGTGACCTTCTGAGCTAATCTGCCTTCTAATCTCTAACTTATTATTCCTATTTTATCTTTTTCATAGCACTTGTAGGTACCTAAAATTATTTGTTTACTTATGTGTTTATCTCTCTCTCTCTCTGTCTTCTAATGGGCATGGATTCTGTCCATGTTGTGCACTAGATTACTGCCTAGAACGTAGTAGTTGCTTCCAGCTCTACCATCCCATGATACTGAATAAAACACACTCTCCAACTTACCCTTCAACAAACTGGACAAGTGTTTTGAAAAAACTCTTGCTCCATACTCATTGAACTTCATCCTGAACTTCCATGCATCCCATAGCTGACTACAGTTTGACTGTGGCTGCCATTGCTTTACATTGGGGAAGCAATCAGTGTTCTCTTCTCCTTAGGACAAGTCCAGTTTCGGTCTTTACCTACTGGAGACAGAGCAGTTGCTCTGCTGCTCATTTATTTTGGCTCACAGCTTCAGAGCTTCCAGCCCGTGGCTGGTGTTTCCATTGCTGTAGGCCTGAGATGAGGCAGGGCATCATGGCAGAAGGTCATGGAGGAGCAAAGCCACTCATGTCAGGGCAGTTGGGAAGCATAGTGAGGGAAAGAGACAAGGAGGCAGGGGCTGAGGACTAGATTTAGTCCCCAGAGTCATGGCTCCATGCTGCATTCCCTTCAATTACGTTCTATAACCCATACTTCCATTACTTTCCAAGATGTCACCAAATTATGAAATTAGTGCAACAGGTGCTTCAATCATCTGTTGAAAGGCCTATTTCTGAACATATGAGACTTTTGGGGGACATTTTAGATCAAACCACTGGGTCTAACTACTTTCTTATAAGCCATCTGATTCAACAACTAGTACATGTGGGGAATAGATATCAGACACTGGATCAGGAACTGGCCAATGTAGGTAAAGAAGAGAAGCACAATCCTCATTCCCTTGGACTCTGAGATTAGAACACAAGCTTCATGAGGCTGGAGACTCATTTAATTCATTACTGCCTGGGCAGCAGCTAAACAAATGCCAGACAGGCAACATATGTTTGTCAAGGGCATAAATGAGGTAAAGAGGCAGTAAGAACCACACATACGCGTGCATGCACACATGTATACATATAATGACATAAGCTATAACGGAAAAACAGGGTGGCCTAAATGAATGCCTAAATCCAGAAAATCTAATCTAGCTGAAGTTGAGAGTCCCAGGGAGACCTCAGTAAAGAGCCATTTAGGGTTAGCCATAAAGGAAGAGGAGAAGTCAGTACTTCAAGTACAACTACTGTCAGATTACCAGATCTGGTTATAGAAGTTGGTAAATCTTTTGATCTGGTGGTTTCCATCTCTCTATAAACTGTAAGAAGAACTTACTTGCTGAGAGTGAGAGTATGGAAGGAAAATTAGGAGTCTTGGGACAGACACCAAGGCATAAAAAAGTGTAGGGAAGGTGAGGAGTGAGCTTGACTGCAGCGAGATTTCTAGGCATTGCTTTTGGAGGCAGATGGTTGCTTTCAGGTCATCTGGCTGTGTAATTTCTTCAACACATGCAGCCTTTGAGGTCAAGTTGTTGAGAAGAACCATTGGTTTCATTCAAGTTTGGGTGACTAGGAGTTGAAGATATTTGAAAAGAAACTGCAGTGACACACTATGGAATCTAAGCCAGACAGAGGGGAACGCAAAGTCATGGGGAGAATGACCAGCTGAACCAGAACCTTGTTTGGTATTGGGGAGGTTCATTAAAAATACTATCCTATACTTCCTTCCACTTATTGTACATATGTAAGGTGCTTCTGGCCTAAGAGATTAAGCAGAAGCTGTTGGTGAAACTTCTCTGAAGGTTGTTTAAGAGGAAGAATCATCTGAGTTGGGCCATCTGCTCTTTGTCCTTCTTCATTTGCAGAGTGAGATGGAGAAGTGGGAGGGAAGTTACTTTATTGAGATCATGGGTGTTTATCAACCATTGCCGCAGTGAGACTGCAAAACAAATCACCCTGAATTTAGCATCTCAGGAATCTCCTGGCTGGCTGTGATGCAGATGATTTGGGCTCAGCTGGGCTGCTCGGCTTTGCTTCAGGCTATGGCAGCTGGGGTATCACTGATTCATGTATCTCTTACCCTCCTTCTGGGGGATGTTCTTCTCATGGTTGAGGGTAGAAGCCCCACAGAGCAAGTGGTAATGTGCAAAGTTTTTTTCAGACTAAGGTTTAGGACTGGCACATAGTGACTTTCTGCCTCATCCTGTTGGTCAACACTTGGGTAAACCCAAACTCAAGAAGTAGAGACAAGTGTTTTTCTTCATTAGTGGGAAGAACTGCAGTCACATAATCAAAGGAATGGCTACAAGAGGGTGAAGCATAGAGTTAGTAATGCAATTTATCACAATGGCCATGAAAGTGACCCTCAAACCACAGAAGACTGGGAGGCCAGGGGAATTCTCAAATAGGTGTTTTCTCCCTATATTTTATTGGGGGAGGGAATAGATTCAGTTTAGGTTAAGGCACTGTAGATTTCTATCACATGCAGCTGAAGACACTGTCTAAGCTATTTAGAGAGCTTCAGGATGGGAAAGAAGTGGGGTACCAATGACTTGGAGTCTCAATAAGGTCGAAGGGGAGAACCCAGGGAAAGCAGCGAGAATGGTAACACATTTTGACTGGAGAACAGATATTTTAAATTGGTGATTTCAGGGCAGTATAGTTACTGGTGGTGACAGGATCAAAAGCATGACAAATGTGAATGAGAGGAAATGGAGATGGGGAGACCAAGAACTGCAAGAAATTTTCCATTTGGACTTTCAAGGCATCAAGGACGAATGTAGTAGAGAGGAGCCTGAACTCAGGATCTGAAGCCTTCACTGAGTTAGGAAGAGTGATCAGTGGGGATCTGGAACTAGACAGCACACTAAAGCCAGACAGTAAGGGTCTCCAAGGAGCCCGGGGTTTTATAAGAAGGTAGAGGGGAAATGTGGGTATCCAAGTTTATATGTGTAGTCCAGGCTGCCCCCTGAAATTTTGACTCATGTGACAACTGCCAGGCCTTTTCATGTCATGACCCCCCAGGCCTCAGATCTGAGACCAGTTCACCATATTTCTCTGCAAACCAACTCTCCTCCAGTGACCTGGAACCAGGCCAGGCACTTTGGCTTCATCCCAGAGTTCGCCAGCTCCTTTATCCTGTCATTAAACCCTACTACTTTTATATTACAAATGTTTCAATCTATCTCCTTGTTAGGGCTCAGTGAACAACACACCAAAGCAAGGACCTCAGAAGCAGCCTCTCACTGATCTTGTCTGCTCCCTTCCCATCTCTCATTCCTCCCTTTTCCCAGAGGGTAGCCATAAAAACTGGAATTCCTCTTCCCTGGAGGGTTTATAGAGACCAGAACACTTTCCCCACAAAGCCAACAATAAAAACCTGAAAATACTACTCTTTCTCCCACCTTTTTGTGCAAGAGCTGGCCATAAAGAAATTAAGATACCCATTCCTGAAAAGTCTTGCTCCTTACCCGGAAGGAAGAAATGCTGTAAATGAAAGATCAGGAAGAATCCGAACAGACAGGCCTTGCCGGCTGCCTATCAGCCTTAGATCACGCCCTCTTGAGCCCTTCATTCTATGTGGCCGTCCTTGTGGCATCGAACCTAAGCATAAACATGGACAGCTCACCCTGGCTCGCTAGGTCTTCCATCTGAAGGCTTCCAGGTCATGTAAAATTGTGATTTTTCTCAAGCGAATATGCTGGTTTCCCTGATAAACTGTCTTTTGTTTTGGGGCATCAGCCATGACTTTTATGATAGGCGGGAGAGGGATCCTACCTTTTCCACCCCCACCCCCTCCTCTTTTTTATACCCTATTTCAAGTTTCCATCACCCCCTGGGTCTTGCTGCCTCATTCTCCTAACCGTGCACCCTGCCTCCTGCGTCTCCCCATGAAATCCATTCTCTAACACCTCAGGGAACCACTCCAATGTTGGAATCTGAAATCACGCTCTGTGCAACAAGCCAATCATGAAATGCCTGCTTTGTCTCTCGAATGCATGAATATGAAAATGGATTCCTGAAGCTAGCAGGATGGGGGAGTGGTCACAGGGGATGAATAAGAGGCTGCCCGGGAGGTGGACATTCCCCAGGGGAGTCAGGCTTGTCCCCTCCTAGGGTAGCAGCAAAGTGGAGTTCTCTTATCTGTATCAACTAGATGGGCTTGGTGGCTGTGGGATACCCTGGATTGCTTGCTGTCACTGCCTTGGAGGTCCCCAGGAGGGCTGAGTATGGGACAGCAGCGGATATGGAGCGAGAGGCCTGGGGGAGGGGAGGCCAGATGGCAAGGGGGGGTGGGGAGGGTGAGAACTGTGAGGAGGGGTTGGCAGCAGCTGAGAAGGATCAATGCCTTTTCCTGCTTCGTGTTTGCGTGTGTTGCTATCCCTGCTCAGATGAAAGAAATTCAAATAGTTATTGATTCCTCTCCGAAGGAAGAATGTGGAGATCTGGTCTGGCTCCATTACATCCCTACCAGCTCCTACCCAGCCTACTTCCCGGCCTGGACTGGACTGTAAACCCATGCCATGGTCCCTACTCTGGCTCCTGACTATAGCCTGGTCCCAGTCCCTGCCTAGCACCCTTCGGCTAGGGCAACCAGGTGCTCATTTAAAAATGCTCAATTTTCTACTTGCCCTTTCAATTAGAGAGACCAGATGCCTGCCTCAGCCCCAGGGATAGGGAAAAGTCAAACTAGGGGTCAGCAAACTGTGGAGCCTGAGGACCAGATCCAGCCTGTAGCCTGGCCCCTGAGCTAAGAATAGTTCTTACATTTGTAAAGGTTTATGTGCTAAAACAAAGAAAGAGTAAGGAATGTAGATCGCACCTGTCTTGCAGAATCTACAGTATTTCCTGCATGGCCTTTTTGCAGCCAAAGCTCTGGTCTCTGTGGTTTTCCGGCTTGTGATTTTACAGGTGATTGTCCCCATGGAGGCACTGACAGCTGAGCCCTGGAGCCGCCTCCCCTACAGGCTTCATCAGGGCTATCATCTCAACCCTGAGGGACAGCAAGGTCCTTTCCCTCTCAGCCTCTTTGTAAGGGCTCTTTTGGCTCCAATCCCCACCTCCAGCCTCGTTGTCCTCAGGAAGAGACACCCAGAGACCATCAGGGTGCACCAAAGTCTGGGCAGCTTCCCAGAAGCTCCTCTGGGGAGCATGGATTCACAGGACATGAGTCCAGAGTCTGTGTCCCTCCCAGTGCCGGCTGCAGAGGCCACACAAGGAGTTGACCTGCCCTGATTACTCAGCTGGCTCCAGCTTTGTGGGCCCTGGCTGCAGAGCTCCTGAGGCTGCCTGACAATCCCAGGTCTCTCACCCTGGTGCTTTCATCCTTACTGCATGACTTTAGGGGACCCCCCCAAATCTCTCTGCTCCTCTGCTTTCTTGGCTTCAAGATGGGGATAACTGTTAAGTACCTATGAAGGCCGTTTTCAGTATTTATTAATAACATTTTTATTTTCTGGTTCGGTGTCAGTATTTAATAGAGAGAACTGCTAAAACAGCAATGTGTGCTACCTGAATTTCTGGCCTGCAGAGAGAGCAGACTTTACAGTGTAAAGCTAGAGTCTGCGCTGGGAGGAATTTGAGCTGAGTCACTTTGGGCAGGGCCCTGCTAGAATTTCTCATTGCAAGGAAAGGTTTGGTGGCCATATGACACCTGAAGGCATCTGTCTGGAAGGGCCCTTTCCCGGGGGTCAGGTGCTCATCAGGAAGCCCAGAGCTCAGGGCTGCTGTGCGGAGCCCACCCTCTCCGGATGTGCAGGAATCAGCAGGAAGGTGCATCGATCACCATCGGCAGTGGGCCACGTGGGCTGCCTATTGATTTGAGGCCTGCCTCTCCCCAGGCCTTCCTTAGCCCTCCCTCGGTGGGCAGTGAGTCCCTGTGGCCTTCTGTTTCTGACAGCACTAGGAAGAGAGGGGAGGGGGAGGGCCCAAGAAATCTCCCTGATCCCTCTGGACAAAGAGACCTGGCAGCTGCAAGTAATTCGGGACTCTGATAATCCCTAATCCCTAATCCGGCTCCATTTGCACATAAATGCAGTGCCTGGCTTCTGACCCCAGGGGTCCTGGGAGCGGTTTGGGGGGCTTGTCCCCCTTTATTTCCTCAGAGAGTTTTGATTGGCTGAAAGCCCCTCTGGCCTCCTGGCCACTAAAGAGGATTTCCCAAAGACATGGCTTTCTCAGGATGGAAGAGAATTCCTGCAAATGGGCTTCACGGGGCCACAGAAGGCTGAGAAGGTGCTTGTGGGGTGGCATGCCCAGCGGTGCTGCTGCTGTGGGTTCTTTGCTGGCCCCTTGGAGCTGGGTCGTGTGGGCTGTGAGCATGTATCCTGGGGGATCACTGTTGTAGACCCAAAACAGGGCATCGCATCTCAGGAACCAGAGCTTGGCGTTTGGGTACAGCTCTTGGTGGCTTTACTGAGGACAGAGTTGGAGATATGCTGGCGTGTGTCTCTTTCTGTAGCATTTATTGAGAATTTACTATGATCCCAGCCCTGGACTCAGTGGCTTGCAAACATTACATCGTTTCTTGCCACAACTCTTTAAAGTAGCTAAAAAATTTTCGCCATTTTACAAATAAGGAAACTGCAACTCAGATCGCAGAGGTTAAAGGCTCAGTATCTTAGCACTGGGAAAGGTCAGTGCTAGAGTCAAGCACGTCCCAGCTGCAGACTGCCTTGCTGTGTCCCACTGTTGGCCCATTTTTCTGAAGATAAAGGACCCCGAGCACACACCGAGCACCCTCCTGGGCGCTGGAGCTGAGTGGTCGAGTTTAGGATCTAGAGTTGGATCTCCTGCATTCAAATCTCAGCTTCACCCTGGTGTAGGGGCAATGTGGTGAGGGCTGGAGCAAGATGCCCCTGCTTGGGCTCCTGAGGGGCTGCTATCTGTCTCCTCTGGGGTGAGTACTCCTTTTGGCAGGGGATGTGCCCACCGGGATCTCTGCTCTTCTATTAGATGAAGATCATGTTCCAGTTATTTGGAACTCCTTGGGTCTCTTTCCAATCATGTCGTGGCCTTTTCCCTGGGGTGACTTCCCATCATGTCACACAGTGTGGTAAGGAGCGAGTTCCTTGTAGGTGTCAAGATGTGTGGGGTGTTAGGGTATCAGAGAGAGGCTGAAGCCAGCATGGAAGTCTGCACAGAGCACACCTGGCTTTGTGGGTGCTCATGCATGCATATTTGTCACGGTGTTTCATTCAACATATTTATGATATGTCAGTGTCTAGGCTTATTAGGTAGGAGGACTCATGTGGAGCATTACTAGTGTTCTGGGTGGCCTGGGTGTAGAGTTGACCTGCCAGAGTTCAGCCCTTTACAGGCGATGTGACCTTGAAGAACTTACTAAGTCCCCTGTACTTTCTACCTTTTCATCTGTAAAATAGCAGCGCTTACCTCAGGATCACCTCGAGAAAGATTGTACATATACAGTGCTTAGACAAACTGCCTCATATGTGGCAAATCTAGCTTGGATTTAGCTCTTCTGTCCATTTTGGAAGGGCTGTGTTTGTAAGGATTCACCTAACTTCTTATGACCCTAGGTGACCAAGCAAAGGTTAGAGGGGAAAGGTTAGGAGGGAAACTGAACATGAGAGTTGAGTTTTACCCCTCTTTTGCTGTGTAATGTTTTGCTAATTCCCTAATCTGTCTGTATCTTTTCCTATCTACAAACTAGGGAAAAGTTGAGAGAAGTTAAATGAGAAGGTATCTTTGATCATACCCTGCCTCTCATCTGCACATGGTAAATAGTAGATGATGTTTCAGTTTTTCTTTGGAAACATCCCCAACTCCTTCAGTTGTTATCTTCTCTTTGTTTCCACCCTTCTTTCGGGTTGATAGATACTTGCTTCATTTAATTTGCACAATCATTTGAAGGAGATGGTCCGACTGGGAAACTGAGGTTTGGGAGGAATGTGATTAGCTAGGATTTGGGCTATGAGTCTTAGAAAAGGGGACAGAGGAAGGATCTCATCTTCTAGGTGATCCACCTGTAGGCAGAGCTCAGGTATAAGCCATGCAATTGCCACTGACACCCTTAAGTTGTGGGAGGTCTTGCACACCCCCATTTTACAAAGAGGAGGCAACTTCAGGGACATAGTGTCCTGTCTCGAGTAGAGCTGTCTCTCTAGGCCAGCCCTTTGGAGTTATAAAGTGTGGAATGTAAGTGTCCCTAAAACTGGCCTTGAGCAGGCTCAGCTCTGCAACCCAGTTTTTCGCTGCCTCCAGAAGGATGGGGCATAATGACTGTGAGATGATTGGTACTTTCCCTCCCTGGATTGGACACCAGCTTCTAGAATTCCCTCAGGGGCTAACCTCTAATTTCAATATGTTAATGTGTGGAATCTAATGGCATATTTATTGCTTATGTAGATGCTAGTTATTTACATGGGAAACTGATTTATCTATTAGATAATTAGTAAACTTCAATAATTGCAAAAACCTTTTAGCAATCAGTTGACATTTAATTAACATACAATAACTGTCTTATTAAATCTACGTTAAATGCCTATTGGAGTTAATTAAAACTCATACCTATGACTCCATATTCTTTGGGAATCCTCATTAAAGCTCACCAGTAAGAATGCAGACAGGAAAATTCCCTGGAAAGCACTTTGTAATGGAGTCGCTTGAATGGTACTCATTTATTTAATGCTTATTCTGTCTTTTAGAGACAGCAAGCAAAACAGAAACAGGCCTTGCCTTCAAGGAGCTTAGAGTCTGAACCAAATAGTCACACAGACTAACTTTATCCTGCAATTCTGACAAATGCAACACACAGCAGCTATGAGCTGGGAAAATCACAGAGTGGGTGTTCCAATGCAGTCTTTGGGGCCAGGTGGCCCCTTGAGCTGAGCTCTGAAAGTTAGGTAGGAGCTATCTCGGGAAACAGGGATGAGAAGGTGGCCTGACAGAGGAAACAGTATCTGCAAAGGCTCTGGGAGGCAGGGAGTGTGGCCAGGAAGAGAGACTAAAGCCCAGTGTTTATATCAAGAGAAAAAGTGGGACATGGGGCTCAGGAGCATTTTCCTGCAAGCAACAGGAAATTGGAGTCAGAGTGTGGGTGCACATGTGCGTTGGTGTGCATGGGGGTGCACATGGTGGAAATGACATGATTGGATTTGGAGGAGGAGGCATTCTGGCTGTTGGAGGGGAGTGGGCTGGTGGGGACATGAATGGACATGCATAAATCAGTCAGGAGGCTACTGCAGTAGCATGGGGAACAGGAGCTGGTATCTTGGACTGGATGATAGATAGCCGTGAGGATGGAAAGACATTGAAACATTCAACCATCAACAGTTGTTGACAGCTGGAAAGGAGGGATGAAGGAGGACTTCTTCCTGGCTGCTGGAACAGGCAGGCTGGTGCCATTCACTGGGAGAGGCCCAGCTATCCAAGAAAAGACATGAAGCAGACAGCTAGATATACCAGCTTTGAACTCAAAAGGAAGTTAGGGCTGAAGATTTTAAAAATCTTGTCGCTTGGCTGTCACACCAGACATTCTGATTTAATTGGCCTGGATGACTGGTGACTGTAAAAGCCAAGTTTGAGAATGAATGGCTACAAGTAGGAAGTATAAGGAAGTATGAACATATGAAAAGGGTTTTGTTATCCATTGCCCTGGTCAGGGCATGGCCAGCTGGTTTAGCTCAGTTCTGCTGGGCATATCCTCATGTGCCCATAGATTCGTGATCAAATTGTTAATGCTGTAAGAAACAATTATACTATGGTTGCTGAGTACTTCCGGCGCTTCTGATACTGTTGAATGCTTTGCTCCTGTTCTTCCATTTGATTTCCCAACAGAATGATGAGTTGGACTATAGTCTTCATTTTACAGATCAGGAGACAGAGGCCCTGTGAGTGAGTTTTTTGCTCACTGCCAGATGGGTGCTATTAAGTGAAAATTGGGATTCCAATTGAGATCTGTTGAATTCCAACTCAGATCTGTTGGATTCCAAAGAGCTTGTGTCCTATCACTGTGATATACAACTAGTCTCACCATAAATCCAGATACAGGCTGTTTAATGCACCCTTCTCACAGTTTATAAATCAGACCAAAGATATGGAAGGATTCCTTAGTTTCCCAGACATTCAAGGGAGGGTCCTGGTCTTAGCAAGATCTTAACCTTGGTTAAAGAAGGAAGCAAAGCATACCTGTCTCCCTTCCCCATGAACTTCCTGCAGGTTTTAAGACATCAAAAGCTAACAGAATAAAGAGAGAATTATCTGTATATCGGGAAGGCCAAGAAATTATTGCAAAGGACCCAAAATTAATATATATTGTCAAACATTATTGATAAAACAGCACTTTCCTAAGTAATTGAACATCACTTAGGGAAAAAAAAAAAAAAGGCTTTGTGATCAAAGAAGTTTAGAAACTGTTGGGTCCTAGATCTTTTATTTTGCTACTGCACAGTCCAAAGGTATAGAGAGAGTTGACATTTTCCTGACCCTGTTTAATGGAAGAATGCTACTTTTCTTTGTTCTTTCTAAACAAAACATGTAGCTCAGCAGTTCTCAACCTGTGGGGTCCCCAAAAACCTGCGTCAGAACCACCTGAGGGGCTTCTTAAAATGTACCTCTCCATCTCTACCCTGAGATTATGCATCAGAAGTTCCCCAGGTGGGATGGGCTGTTTGATCAGGAGCACGCCTGGATGATTCTCACACCCACTGAGCTTTTACAGCTACTCTCCTAGAAGGGTTCATGTTCTGAGAAAGATGCTTTAGGAAGGACTGTTGTGGGTTGAATAAATAGATCTTAACTTTGGTAAATTACTATGTAAGAGTCCGTATAGGTGCTATAATAAACAAATTGCAAATATACCTTGAATTATTGCCAAATCTATATTTTTTGTTAAATATTAATGCTTCCCATCAGGTGGGGACCACAAGTACAATTTCCTTCCTGTGTGGAGGGAGTGAGGTATTCTGCAATTCCCATCGGGTTCTCAGGTCTCCTAATGTCGGCCCAGAGCCAGCAGAGGCTGATAGAGCTTCTCCAGATGCGCCCTGGGCACCTGGAGGTATTGGGGTGCCCCAGACACTCGAGGAGGAAAGCAGAATGGTGTTTCTGCTTTTCCTGTTTCAGTTAGAGCAGTTGTACTATGTTCCATTCACATTTTGTTGGAAATCAGGTTTTGGTTGCTTGACAGGAAGAAAAAAAAAAAAAGAAAGAAAGAAAAGAAAAAGAAAGAAAAGTTTACTGACCACTGATGCAATTCCCTCCTTTGTCAGAGGAGGGATCTGTGACCCAGAGACGAAAGAGACTTTCTGGACACCCACCCTGCTCCTAGCAGAGCCAGGATAGAGAACTGGACTCCCTGGTCTCCAGTTTTTCCCGAACTGTTGCACAGAATCTCAAGGCTGTTAAAATGCAGTCCACGGCCTGTGTGGCCAAAGTCAGCTGTAAGTCAGAGCGGGGGAAGCAGTCCAAGGAGAGCTGGTGCCTTCCTCCTTGGGGCTGACCTCCCTCTCTGGCCTCGCCCTTCCCCTCCTCGCTGCCTTTCCTGAGCACCTAAGCATATGTATGAAGCTGAAATCAAACGCCTGCCTCGGACTTGACAGAACTGCTGAACTAAGAGCCATATAATGTCCTCTGCTGAAGGACATCCCCTTGTCAAGATAAGGCTTGGTGAAGCTCCGCAGGAAGCCAGCTTCCAGGGCGGGATCATGTATATTCATGGGGCTCCTGCCTGCCCACTGCCCCACCCCCAGGCTCCCCGCCAGCCTACTGACCGCCCTGGAGCCCCAGAGCACTTGATGCTTGATGAATCCGGCTGGTTTGGGAATCTCAGGCTGGCAGTGCCCCACCTGGCAGGGCTCCGGAGCGTGTATATCTGCCCTCCTTGATTTCCCTTTTGCCATTTGTCTGCACTCTCCAGCACTAGAGACTCAACAGACACATGCAGTAGACACCTCAGCTCCATGTTCAGAGCAGACCCTAACCTCCCCAGAAAGCATCACCCTGGACGCTGCCTGGAGCTTCTTTCCCTGGCCCTCACCTCCAGGTCCTTTAGACTCCTGTGCTTTTTCTGGCCTTCACCTCTTCGTATGGGCTTGCCTCCCCCTTCTCCTTTTAAAGTCCAGCTCAAATGTCACCCTTCCCAGGGCCCCATGCAGGGAGCGAGAAGTGTGGATGATGTCCTGGTCAAGATGCCTGCTCCAGGTCCTACTGTGGAGGCCCACAGGCAAGGCAGCTCACAGGACAAAGTTTTCTCACAGCTGTGGTGGCATTTGGTTTCTTCCCGGAGTTCTCTCCTGCACTTGTAGACAACTGTCTTCACCCTGCAGTCTTCCTGTGGTCCTTTCTTTCACTCTCTCCCAGTCTCTTCTTCTCATGAGGGTGCCAGTTATACGATTTCATTTTATCTTGATCTCTAAAGGCTCTATCTCCCTTTAGAGCCACATTCTAAGTTCTGGAGGTGGACAGAGTAAGAGTTCAACATATAAATTTTGTAAAGGATATAATTCAGTCCATAGCATGTACGATAAAAGTATTCCCCCATGTAGCAGCTTTTATTGTGCAGGTGGCTCTATTATGTACATGAATTCTGTGAGTCAGGACACCAGGGGTGGTTTGTCTCTGCCCCACAGTGTTTGTGGCCTCAGCTGGGAGAACTCAGAGGCTGGAGTTTGAGCCCCGTGAAGGCTACTGCCTTCACCAGCCTGACCTGTGCATTGGGATGACTCTAGGACCAAGACAGCCACTGAAATCCTTTTCCAAGTGGTGTGTCTTCATAGCCTGGTGGCTGCAGGGCACCGGAGCTTCTTGCCTGTGGCTCAGGGGTCCAAGAGCAAATGCTCCAATGGACAAAGGAGAGCCTCGTTGCCTTTTGGGACAGGATCCCTTCTCTTGTTCTCTGTTGATTGTGGTCACAGCCCGCCTAGACTCAGAGAGGAAGTCGGATCCATCCACACTGGGAAAGAGCGTGTAGGAAGTAAGGCATGGTTGTAGCATGATTTTTGCAAATGCAGACTGCCATGACTGAGGTAGGGAGACCTCAGAGGGGCACCTTATCATCATGGGCCGTGCTGGAGACTCTTGCAGAGGAAAGCAATTTTGGTTCTCTTTTGCATATGTGCATGTTTGGGAGTTCAATGTCTTTAATCTTCATGTTTATGTGTTATAAAGACCACATCTCTTGCCTGCTTTGGAGGTCAGTGAGAAATTCCTCCCAGAGCAATCAACACTGGGCAAGACACATGGTAAATACCCATGGTTCTTGAGTTCCCTGTGGATTGAACATTTAGAATCATCTGTTTGTTTAATCAGCATACATTTCTCCAGTGCCTTCAGGGGGCCCAATGTTGTGTTTAGGAACTTATCCATCACTTGCACAATAAAGAATATCTGTGGATTTTGTCATTCAACAAATGGTGTTGTTGCTCAGTCATTCAACAAACAATGTTACAGCATTTACCCTGGGGAAAGGAAGGACTCTTGGCAGAGGGGCCACTCTCCAGCAAACGCTGTGCTCAGGATGCATCAGGCAGAATTCTAACAGCATCGTGTGTTTCATTATGCCCATTATGACACCATTATATTTTAACGCTTGTCTTTCTAACTCTCCTATTTTTCTTCTAGACTGCACCCCTGCTCTATGGCTCCAGTTTCCCTAACCATTAGGAAGGCACTATAGTTACTGGAGATTCATCTATCATTTTATGAGCCTCTTTCAAGAGAGGAAATAACAGCTTGTTTCAAGTGCGAAGCGACGGCTTACAAAGCCGTGCGGAACAGCCGCCTTTTCCCAGGGGATCAGCCAAGCGGTGTTTATCTTTGACACAATAAGCAAAAGATCAGAAATGATTACAACAAATGGCAGAATAAACAATCCATCCACAGCAAAGGGCACCTGCCCAAGTGCTGGAAATTGGATCCACACAGCTGCCAATTGCAGACTGTAGTCCTGATGGCTCCATCTCGGGCTGAGGGATGCCGAGGACAGCCTGGCCACCGCCTCACCTTAGCCCTGCTCCCAAAGCCTCGGCATTCTGATACCCAATGAGAACACATTCACAGGGTCTCCCGGCCAGGGCTCAGAAAGCACTTCAATTCTTAGGACCTTGTCTGTTTTACACATCAGTGAACGCTTGTTGTCTCTGATGCATCCCAGGTACTCAGCAAACTCTGTTCACAGAAGGAAAGCATACAAGTCTGAGGGACCTGGCCCCTGCTTATGTCTCCAGCTTCAGTTCTTGCTCCCCTTTTCTACTTTTCTCAGAATGCCCTGTTTTAGAATCTACCGTCTTCATTTCTCCCAGGGCTCCTTTATATTCTCTACCTCTCTGCTCGGAAAACTCTCCTTGACCTCTTCCTGATTCACTCTACACACTTTAGGTCTCAGTGCAACTGCCCCTTCTTCCAAGAAGCCTTCCCTGACTTCCCCCCAGGCCTATCTGGCCTAAGACCACTTTCTTCTTCACGCTCACTTCATAGCTCTTGTCTATGCTCCCCACCAGGATGTAAGCTCCTCTAGAGCAGCAATTGTGTCTTGCTCACTGCTTTTCACTGAAGAAAAAAAGCAGCCAAATCCTGCAGGCTCATGCTTTCTTTGCACATTGTACAGCTGCTGTGAGGATGCAGCTACCAAACTAGGGCTGCATTTTTCAGCCAGGTTCCCACTCAAGCAGCTGATTTTTGCTGCAGAATGTGAATGGAAGTGGCATGGGTCACTTCTGGACCAAACTTTTTAAGTTAAGGGCCCTAGTTCTTCACCCTTCCTCCTTCCTCAGCTGGATATACAGGACCTAGATGCAAAAGGACTCTGAAGAGACACTATGGAAGGACCGCAAATATCCTAGTCACTGACTGAGCCAAGTTTCCCTGGAGAGAAGACCCAGGGGACCATCTGTTTTGGACTTTGCATGGGTGTGAAGTAAACTTGTATTGTGTTACACAACTGATATTTTGGGGATGCTTGTTACAGCATCCACATACATCAACAAACAGACTGCTTTATCTCAACAAGTGTTTGTTGACAGGCAAGTTTCCAGGATACAGAGGCCTTGTACCATGTCTGAGCAGCCACCCAGGGCCAGCACTTCTGAGGAGCCATGGTCTGGCTGAGGGGAGTAATTTGGAAGTCAGTTCATATCATTGTTAAAAGCATCAATTTATTAGATTAAGATGGACTGAGCTTTGCCCCTTTGGGAAACATAAAGATTCTTTGCTCATTGCTAGCAATGGTATTATTCAAAGAGCATCTTAATTAAAATTGGCAAATAATGGTCTTTGACAAAGCGTATTAAATAAAGTGTTATCCCCCCTCCCATGAGGACTGTTCTTTATGAAGTCCTGCAGATGCCACCTTTTCCATTTGTCCCTATTGGGCAGTTCTCTGGGTGGCCTTGGACTAAGTCTTCTCCCTCATTTTTCTCTGGAGTAATTAGAATGTTCAGCGGGGGGCAGGGTACAACATCCTGAGAGAGGGGGTTTTCCAGAAGAGGGTGGCCCTGTCTGATTCACCTCTTGCAGACACAGGCTGCGCTTCAGTGCCTCAAGCCCAGGGAATAAAACCCAGAGAGTAGCTTCCAGAGTTCCCCAGCTAAGGTTCCAAGGGGATGCATAGTCAGGACTTCATCTGCCTTGGGCAACTTTCTCAAGCCTTGGGGAGCCTGAATTAGTATCCTCCTCTCTGCACGCAGATCTGGCCAACACTCGTTTTTACCATCTCCTCATCTCCCCCATGGTACCTGTCAGGTGGTCCTAAAATCCAGAACAGGTCTCACTGCTGCCTGCTACATTCAGGTGAAGTCCACTCTCCTTACCTAACATTCAAGACCCTTCCTTCCAGGGCGGCATTCTCGGTTCTTTCCTGTCTCCTCTGAATGTGTTTTATTTCCACAGTGTTTTGGAGAATCTAAGCCTCTCTCTACCTCCATTTGTACCCTGAGAATTTCTGCATGGGAGACTTTTCTTCCTATCAGTGTATGGCCAAGCTTCAAAGCTCCCCACAACACCGCCTTTGCAGGGAGACTTTCTGAATCGTCTTTTTCGGAAATTCCGCAGCCCCTTAGCTATGCCTTTTCAGAGTTTTGTTAGCCGGGGGGGGGGGGGGGTTCTTAAAGACAGGGTCTGAGGATCAGTCCTGCATGTGTTTCATTGACTTGGAAAGGGATACCAGCAAGCAAGTGGGGATCCAGGGAGGTGAAGTGGGGAGCGAGGGATAGTCAACCTAAGGACAGGTTCTCGAGTCCACCACCATTGCAGGCCTTAAGAACAGTCTTAGAGTTGTTTTCCTGGGGAGTAGAAAGTGTCCCCTCAGGTACCTTCTCTTTCAGGGTGCACATGTACAGTCCCAAGGGGTTTCTGCTGGTAATTCTCCCCAGGACTTCAGAGAGGGCCAAGCAGGAAGGAAGATGCATGCATCATCACCTCAGATGTGGCTCTGTCGAGTTTCACCTGCAAGAAGCTGATCAAAACCTGTAGCGAGCTGGCCATGCAGGCAGTGATAGCTGGAATGACAGGGATGCTGAAGTGTTTTAAAGTATTACGTGAGAGATACCTAACTATAGTCCTCCCGTCTAGCTGCTATAACAGTCTTTGTGTACACATTGTTTTCTAGGGATTCTTTGAAGATAATAGTTTTGAAATCTCTGGTAACCAGCTTGGGTCCTGGTAATAGAAGGGCTCAATTATGCTGAATGTACTATTCAAATGGTTGTCTTTCTACGTAGGGGAAAAATATATATATAACATATCCAAAGGAAACCATTCTTCAAGATGAATTACAGAAGAATGGGGTTGGGGTAGCTATAGTCATAGAAAATCTTCAACTGTGCAGTAACAGTAACAGCTAGTATTTACATGGTCTTGCTATGTTCCAAGTGATTCAAGTGATCTCTGAATAAGCTTCTTTGACTCTCATAGCATCCAAAGAAATCAAGTGTCGCCATTATTATTCCTACTTTACAGATGGAGAAATGGAGGCAGGGAGGGTCAAACAGTTTGCTCAAGGTCTCATGGTTGTGAGGTGCAGAGCTGGCATTTGGTTTGGGGGGTGGTCTGAGCTCTGAGCCTGGGCCTGTGGGATCATATCCATTACACAGCTGCAGGGACTTGCCCAGAACAGGGTGGGGCCCCTGCCTGGTGCTCCTCTGGCTCCCCTCCTAGGATCTGGTGGAGGCAGCGGATTTGCTGAGTTTTAATTGATGAATGTCTGCAAATGTATATTACATTCTTATTAATTCCTATTTCTGTCCACAGAAGAGGAACAAAATACAGGGAATTATCTTCTAAAGGTTTTTTTTTCTTTTCTTACAAACCAAAAAAGAAAAGAACATACAGATTTGAATAACAAGTAAAAGATAATTGCAAAAGAAGAAAAACAAAGAATGAGATGAAAAAGTTAGACCTTACTTATAAACAAAGAAACAAATAAGAACAACCCTGTGCCTTCGCCTCCTTACCTTCCTCATTGTGTGACCTGAGCTGGGTTGGGGAACAGGTTATACCATTCTGTGCTGTGACTCCTTCCCAGGGTAATTTGGTAACATGGATCAGAAGCCTTAAAAGTTTGCACATGCTTCGATCTGGAACAGATCCTAAAGAAACACTCAAGGATGTACGCAGAGATTTAATTATAAGTGTATTTACCAAAACATTGTTGATGGTAGTGAAGATGTGAAAGTAACTTCAGTGTCTGACAATTGGGTGGGGGTTGTACCACAGTGGATTACTAAGCAGTCATTAAATAATGTTGTGGAATATAAGATTTAATGGCATGGAAATATGTACATGATAGAGTGGTGAGTGAGGAAAAGCAGGCCACAAAACAGAATTAGTGAGGGCGATAACGCATGAGCACAAACATGAGTAGAAGCCTAGACAGCAGGGGAAAAAAAAGGACATACCCTGAGTCTAAATTGTCCGAACCAAACCCCAGCTGGGCTAAAAACGAGCTACGTGAGCTAGGACAAGTGACTTAACCTCTCTGTGCCTTAATGCCCTCATTTGGTAACTGGGGTTGCATAATAGCATCCGTTTAAATCAGGCAGCACATACATAGTGCTTAGAAGTGTGCCTGATACACAGGAAGAAAAAATTTTCAGTGCTATCAGGACTCTAAGGAAAAGCCTGTGGAAAGGGGAGCCCACTTCCTTGCAGGGGGTATGGGCCAGCTTCAGAGCTTGTCTTTGCAGAATTGTTTGAGTCTTGAACAATGAAGGGCTTTGTAGGTGGAGCAGTAGCAGGGGCAAAGAGTTTTCCCCAGGAGGCCCACGACAAGGCTTGCCCAGACTTTTGCCCATGGCTCTGCTCCACTGAGCCACACCGGCCCTTGGGGGCACAAGGCTGCCAGAACTGGGGGAGTCTGTTCTTGGTTTCTGCAGCAGCCGCCCTCTGCTGCCTTGCTGGCCAGGCCTCTTCTTTGACGGTCTGTACACTGCATTTCCTGTTTTGCTGAAAGAAGCAGCCTTAACCGGAAAGTTTTAAAACACAAGGTGAAGCCTTGTTTTAAGAAATAACACACTTTTATTTTATTAATTAAAATAGTTGTGCTTTTTTAAAAAAAGGTTCTGCCAACCCAAACTTCAGGCAATGCATTAATCTTCCAGCATTCTTGTATGTTAGAGTCTCAAGTGACCAAGTCACGCAACTGATAGTGGAGAAATGTAGCAAGAGACTGGAAAGTTTTGCCCAGGATGTCAGGGCACGCTGTGCTTAGAGTTCCTGGCTCTGGACTCCCAGTCAGATTCCAAGGACAAACCTACAATGCTGGTACTGGGCTCAATTTGCTCAGAATGAAGATGAATGTTTTAATGGACAAAACTAATCAGAACAGGCTGGGTGTGGTGGTGCATGTCTGCAAGCTCAGCACTTGGGAGGCTGAGGCAGGAGGATCTCTGTGAGTTTGAGACCAGCCTGAGCTACAAAGTGAATTCAAGGCCAGCTTGGGCTGCATAGTGAAACCCTGTCTCAAAAAGACAAGAAACAAAACACCAAAAAACCAACTAAACAAACTAATGGGAACAGTAATAGTGACAGTAGGCAGAATGAGCTTCCCATCATTAGAGGCATGTAAGTCAAGGCTGGAGGACTGCTGGGAAATGGTGCTGCTAAATTGGTTAATTTCTGGCTTTTCTTCCAGTTTTGAGATTGCAGAGTAGTATGAATTCTTATTTTCTTTTCAAGAAGTTAATTATTTTAACAATGAAAGATTTCAAACATATAGACATGAAGGAAGAAATAATGTAAAAGAAACTCATGGCACCATCCAGATTTAATATTTTCCTATTCCTTCTGTTTCTAAGGAAGAAAAGTTACAGAAGCAGCTAAAACCCCCATATTTTCTTTCCTCTCTGAAGGTATCCATCCATTTGTTGTCAGTTTTAATTTTTATTAGTACATGTTTACTTTTCATAATGATTCCATTCCTTGTGTGGACTTGGTACATGTACATAGCACGTCTCCATTCTCTTTTCACCCCTTCTTTCCTCTCCTCCCATCTTTTTAAACTTTTTTATTAGTACATTCATAAACAATATGTGGGATCGCCTTTTGTGTTCTCAAAACTAACATCCACAGTGTTCACAGCTGATGTTTTTCATTTAATGTTGCTTTAGACTTAACCATGTTGGTGCACAAAAATTTAGTCCATTTATTTCAACAGTGCTATCTATAGTCATTCATTGTTTGAATGAACCTCACGCGATTGATTTATTCTGTCTTCAGGAACGTTTTGGTCGCGTCCTAATTTTTCCTTATTGTGATATCTAACAGTGAAAAAGCTGGGTCGCATGATGTGCACATCCTTCACCTCACCAGATGCTGGCAAGGTGCCCTGGAGGGTGCTGCCCCCGTTCACAGCCTCTCCAGCAGTGGAAAAGTTCTGATTCTTTCCACCCTCCAAAACGCATGATGTTATCAGCCATTTTAATTTGCGCAGTCTGATAAGCATGAAAAGTTATTTCAATGTTGCTTAAATTTATTTTCTTTCCTTTCTCTCCTTCCTCCCTTCTCCTCTCCCCAACCATGCGCCCCACTCCCAACTCCTTTCCTTGCTATATGTACGTTGCTTTACCCAGGACATCCTAGTTTGCTCTTGGATTTAAAAGAAATACTTCCAGCATTTGCCATTGAATTTCGGTAAATAATTACCAGGTTAAAGTTCTCTCCCTGGTTTAAGAGGTTTATTAAAAACCCAATTTTATATTGTGGACTTTCATCAACTGTCTTTTTAAATCAATTGAAATGCTCACATTATTTTTCTACTTTCATTTGTTAATCTGGTAAATTAAAACGATAGGTTCTTTTTTTTTTGCTTCAGGTCTTTTAAAAATGAGCAAAATATTTCAGATAAAAATGGAGCCCGGTATGCTCTGGATAGAAACCTCCTACAGTAAACATCACCCTAAATTCAGTGTTTACCATTCTGCATATTTTCCTACCGTTGCTGCATCTGCATGTACCATAAACAGTGTGTGGTGCTGGGCTGCGTGCTTCAAAGTTTATATAAAGGGCGTCTTACTATGCGGATCCACGAACTGCTTTTCCATTTTGATGCTTAGCTCTAGTTCACAATGACACTGCGCTGTTTCACTATACTGTGATGTATCTCTTCTTTGTTTAGAAACACTGTACTTTTAAAACATTTTAGCTACTTCAAACCATGGTTCAGATAAATATGCAAAAGTTGCCTGCAAAACTGCCTCACTGAGCCATGGGATATGATTTTTCCCCAAAGTTGTTAAATTTGGCGAATCTTAACACACTCCAGGAAGTGTAAGTAGATATCTGGTTTTCCACTTTCTTACCAAAATTTGGTGTCATCAAACTTTTAATGTGTGCTAGTTTGGCAGCTATAAAATGATATTATATTGTTGTTTTAATTTGAATTTCTGCAACTTACTGGTATCTTACATATTATCATGTATATTATTGCCCCATTCATACTTTTGTCTTCTGTTTCTTACTGATTTTAAGGCTTTAAAAATATGTACACATTCTGAATATTAATCACGTATTGGTCATATACATCACAGAGATTCTTCTCCTACTCTGTGAGACCCATCTTTTCTTCTAACCTCTTAAAATTGTGAAATGTATAGTCAGAAAGAAGCTTATGACACAAATATGTTCAGTATAGTTACAAAATGAACACTGACGGGAATTACCACTCAACTGGAGAAGTAGGGTGCTCCAGTTCCAGAAACCCCTCATGTGACCCTTTCTGTAAGTGTAGTATTTATATTAGTTGGATATAAATCCCACTATCCTGATTTTTTTTTGTACCGGGGATCGAACTCACAACTGCGCGCTTGCAAGGCAGGCACTTATGCCGCTGAGCTAAATCCCCAGCCCTTCTATCCTGATTTTTATTGATCACATTCTTGCTTTTCTATCTAGTTTAGCCACCTGTGTAGACATTCTGAAACATTACAGGTCAGTGTTGCCTGCTTTTGAATTTCATATAAGTGAAATTCTCCCTTTGTGTCCTGCTTCTTCGACTCAGGCTGCGTTTGTAAGATTAATCCTTGTTGCGATATGGGCTTCAGTTCCTCATCGTCTCTGATAGTGGTGTTTTACCACATGAACATTCTGCAGTGTATTTATCTGTCCTACTGTTGATTTTCCCCCCTCTGGATTTCAAATAATTCAATCAACATCACAATGAATATTCTTGTTCATGTCTCAGGGTGCACGTGTGCGTGAGTTTCTCCAGGGACTGTACCTGGGAGGGGAGTTTCTCAATCATGAAGTATGCATGCCTTCAATTTGATTAGAGAGTGCCAAACTATTTTCCAAGTGGCTGTTGTGGCTTGTCTTTCACTTTGCTTGTGGTAGCTATGGTTGAACAATGTTTTAAATTAAAATCTTTTTTTTTTTTGTCTTACAGTGCCTTAGGAAATTCTCCTCTACCCTGAAGATATTTTCCTAAATGTTTAAATTTTTTTCTTTTCTATTTAGGTTTTTTTCAATCCACCTGGAACTAATGATAAAAATCACAGCTTTTAGTTGATTATTTTCAGCAGAGGGAGGCGATCATCTTGGTGCCGTTCATGGAAGATGTCATTCTTGCCTGTTGGATTGTGACACACCTTCTGTCACATAGCGAGTTTCCATGTAATAGTGGATATTTTTACTGAGGAAGATTTACTTTGCCATTTTTATTTCTTTAATGGCTTGGTTTATTTATGTTTCTTATTTCTTGAGACACTTTAGGTTTTCTTGAGACACTTTTTATTTTTGTAGAAATAAAAAGTTTCTTTAGGTTTTCAAGTTTAAAAACATAATGCTGATCATGTCCTAGTACGGTTTTTAGTCTTGATTTCAGTGACATCTCCTTCTATCGTCCCAATTTTGGGTATTTATGCTTTTTTTTCTTAAATCTATTTTCTTAAGTCTTTTTAGAGAGACAGATTTGACCTTGATCTTTTATATTGTTTTCTTGTTTTTTTATTTTATTAGCTTCTATTCTTAATTATAATATTTCTTTTTTTCTATATTATTCCTGTTTATTCTATGGCTTCTTTTATTGATTCTTGAATTAAATACAGCTCATTTGTTTTCTAGCTTTATTTTAGTGTGTTTTCAGTTACAAATTCTCTTATCACTAATCTTCCAGTGACATAATTTTTATATGTAACCTTCAATTACAATTCAGGTTAAGTGCTTTGTAATTTCTAGTGTGATGTCCTCTTTTACAATGAGTTATATAGGAATACATTAAAAATTTCTAACCTGTTTATTTGTCTTAGAATTAGAATTGATTTTTTATGGCTGCTTTCTAATTTAGTTTTTTTGTTTTTTGTTTCTAATTTAGTTTTATTACCACAAGAAAAATGGCCTTTAAAGTATTGATGTTTGTTGCTTAGATATTTTATCCGTGTTCTATTATTATATTTGTCTATATTTATGAAGGATTCATATAAAAAAGAAAATAATGCATTTTCTGTATTTATAGGTTGAAAACCCTATGGATATGTATTAAAAAAATGTGTTGATTGTTTTCTTACCTTAATATTTTGTGTACTTGTTTCTAATAGAAATTTGTTAAAAATCTTCTACCATATTTCTATATTGGTTGTAATTTTTCCCTAAATCTTTCTGTTTCTGTACTGTATATTTTTAGGTAATTTTATTAGGTACACACATTCATGGTTGCTTTCTTAATATATGTAATGCACGTTATATGTGATAGTATATATGCTATAGTACATAAAAATTATACAAACATTTAAAATTATTGGGTATTATATAATGTATTACACCTTAAATTACAGTTCACCTCATATTAATACTACACTAGTTTTTGTTGTTGGTAATTGTATAGTGTACTTTTCATGCTTTCAACATTTCTAAATAATTTCATTTCAGATGCATTTCTTCCATTTTTGCTGGATTTAAATCTAATTTATCATTTATGTTAGCAGGTGGTCTTTTTTTTTTTTAATTAACATTTGTCTCAAAAGCAGAGTCTGAAGCAATTCCAGGATGTTAAGAGAGAAAGGAGAAGGGATTAGCGCAAGGGAAAATGGAAAGCAGATATAAAGCCAGGAGACAATGCTAATCCTTGACAGGCAGACTCAGTTGGCCTCTTGGCCCGTCTCCACAGATTCCATGTCGAGGCACATTCCTGCCTTGAAAAAGTCCATAGCAGGACAGCAAGAGGAAACTTATGTATCTGTTGACTCCTTTCTATCTCCTACCTAGCCCGTTTACCCGTTGGGGATTTAACTCCTCTGAACTTCACTTGGAGTTTCCTGGTCTATGCACTGGCATAAAATGCCAAGTGGGAGGAGACAGAGAAGTGGGCAGTGGCCTCCACCCACAGATGCACGGAGTTGACTGTGACTTGGTGATGCCGAGAGACAGATGGGGCAATGTGTGCAAGATGCATCTCAAACGTTCGTCGTATCTATGTATTTGTACTATTTTTTAAGTATATTATTTTGCATTTGATGTTTTTTCTTCCTTGCTTCACTTTTTTCTCCTTTTCATCAAATACAAAAAGTTTCCTACATCTATCATGCCTCCACCGTATCTTCCCTGCCATAGCAATTTGGAAAATAGACCATATTTTTAGACTTACAGCAGTTACCTTTCAGTTTTTCCATTCTTTTTATTACTTTCATATACGTTAATTCACATTTTTTCTAGTAACTATAAGTCATTCAGTAGTTCTGTCCTCTTTCCAAACATTCACAGACTTTGCCACTTTTACTTCTCATTTTGTAAATCACTCCCACCTAGCTATTGTCAGGTCTCTTTTACCTATTTTTCAAAAGTCTCTTTCAGTTAATAATTACATTCACCTTATTTCCTATCTCATTATCTTCTTTTTCATTTCATTTTTTCCTTGTTGAAGTGTATCCTTTATAGATTTTTTTTTTAAAGTTCACTGCTTTTTGTTTTCTGCTGTTTTGGGCCCTCCTAAGGATCAAACCTAGGGTCTCATGCAGGCAAAACATTCATTTGAACACTGAGCTACATCCCCAGCCTCATTTTTATTTAAAAAAAAATGATCATAGTGTTTTAGATTTACAGAAAAAGTTGAGAATAAATACAGAGATTTCTCATATGCCCTATATAGTTTATCCTATTATTAAGATTTTACACTCATATGACAGTTTGTTATAGTTAAGAAATCAGGACTGCGTTAGTACTAACTAAAGTCACACTTTATTTAAACATCTTTAGTTTTTAACCTACCATATTTTCTCTGTTCCAGGAGACCCTCTAAGATACTACATGACATTTGGCCAGCTTAGGCCTTCTTAGGATCTTTATAAATGTGGATTTCTTGGATTTTATTTTGGATGACCTAAATAGTTTTAAAGAGTAGTGGTTATTTTGTAGGATGCCTTACTGTGGAAATTGGTCTGATGTTTTTCTCATAAGAAGGCCAAGGTTCTGACTATTGGGAAGAAGTCCAGGCACACAACAATCTATCAGCATAATCTGTGCTTGTTGATATTGGCCTCTGTCATTTGGCTGAGGCAGTGTTTGTCAGGTTTCTCAACCGCAAGGTCCTCCCTGCCCCTTCTGCAGTGTACGTTTGGAAGGAAGATGGTGTGTGCAGCCCACACTGAAGGCGTGGGGAGAGGGACTGCCCCTTCCTTCAGAGTCTAGTATACTTCCATTATTTGAGAGTCTTCTGCATGAGAAATTTGTCTCTTCATAATCATTTATTATATTTAGTCAACCATTTGTTTGTATAAATATAATCCATTAATGTTTATTTTATATTTTGGATTATAATCCAATGTATCTCATTTGTGCTGTTGTTTAAAGTATTGTGGCCATTAGACCTTTTTCTATTAGTCCCGGCACACCTTTGTTACACCCTCATCAGTATATTTCTTACTCTGTGGCACTAAAAGAGGCTCCAGAACCATCTTGTATAATTCCTGCCTCAGTCTGAGATTCATTCATTCATTCAGTTTCTCTAGGACCTCAGTTTCCTTTTATTGGAGAATGGTATTAGATACCACGCTCCGGACATTATGTGTGCTTATTGCTACTGACATGTCATTTGTTTTAAGATCTTGAAGCTCACCTTTTAAAAAAAATCTGTGTTTATATTAACCCATAGGTTAGTTTGGATTCTCCACAGAAACAGAACCAAACAAATGGGAGGCTATTTCAGACATTTACAATATGATTTTCTTGTCAGAGTTTGCATTCTTTCTTGGGATCCCTGATCTCCTAATTGATTTTTAAAAATTTATGTAAAGGAGAAACAAGCCAACCCAGTGCTGTGAACCAGCAGCAGTTGCAGGCCATGGGGAAAACAAACAAGAAGCCAGCCTCTTCCTGTGAGTCAGCATCAGTTGCAGGCTGTGGTGAGGAAAAGCAAGAAGCCAATCCCTTCCTGTGAACCCAGCTGGTGTGTGGGCTGGGAGACAAGAGCCGACCCCACCCTCACCCCCATCAGCAACTGGCTGATCCGGAGAAACACAGATTGGGATGATAGCCACTAATGTAGAAGAAAACAACTTAAAGCTTGTAGTGTTCAGTATTTGATTGACTTTGCAGGCCTAAGGCTGGTGGTCTGAGCATCTATTTGGAGGATGACAACATGCAGTATAGCAACTATGGGGGGTCTCCTTCTGAAGGTGGTAGCCATTGTTAATTCCCTATTCCTTGTTTTAAAGTCCTGTATTGTTTTCATTGTTCCATTTTGATTGGTTTTATTCTGTTCTGTTTCGTTTGATTTTATCACATCTGATGGTATGGGCAGCTATTTTGAAGACAGCAAGAGGCTTTATGGTAGCCATTGTTGATTTCCTATTATCTTGTTTTGAAGTCCTGTGTCACTTTATTATCTTGTTTTGAAGTCCTGTATCACTTTCACTGTTTTGTTTTGATTGACTTTATTCTGTTTAATTTGGTTTGGTTTTATTTCTTTTCAAATAAATAATAAATAAAAAATAAAAATTTGCATAAAGTTTTACACTTTTTATTGTATTCTATAGTTTTGACAAACCTACATTGTAATGTATCCATCAGAACAGTATTAGAGAGCATGATTTCACTGCTCTGATATATTCCTCATTCTTTCCTGTTCATTGCTTCCCACTGTCCCCAGTTCCCGGGCTAACCCTAATCATCTTATTGTCTGTAGTTTTGCTTTTTCTGAAATGTTATACAATTGGACTCATACACTACATAGTTTTCATACTGTCATTTTTCATTTAGCAATGTGCATCTAAAATATTTTTGTGTCTTAATAGCTCATTTTTTATTGCTTCATGATATTCTATTATATGGATGTAGTACAGTTTATTTATCCATTCCCCAGTTAAAAGATATCCAAGTTTCAGTCTTTGAAAATTATGGATAAAACTTCTAAATATATTCCCTTACATGTTTTTACATGAATATGAATTTTAAAATCTACTAAGTGAAATACTTAAGAGTGTGATTGATGGATTGTAGAGACAGGCTATATTAGAGTCTCATGTTCTTTCTACCAACTGAGTTAGCCGGGTACATGGCTGGATTTAGATTTGCAAGACATCATCAAATTATCTGCTTATGTGGATGTATGATTTTGCAGTCCAATCACCAATGAGCAAGAGTTCCTTTTGCTTCACAACCTGGTTAACATTTGGTATTGGTGTTTTTAATTTAAAAATTTAGCCATTGTAATGATTTTGTTTAATTTGCAATTCTCTGATGACAAATCACATTAAACATATTTTCACATGCTTATTTTTCATTTATGTATGTATTTTCAATGAAGCCTACTCACACCTTTTGTTAATTTTTTTAAAAAAATTTATTTAAAGAGAAAAAAAAGCAAAATAGAAAAAAAGGGTAGAAATAGTGCAGAATTTTTAAAAAAACCCAAGAAATCACTAGTTGATAAATTACATATTGTCTTCTCAGATATAGTTGTTCAAGCTACAAAACTAAAGCATACAAAGTAGACATTCAAGTAGTGAGGCTGCAACAGTTCTGTTCAACAAACAAAAACTCAGCAACATGGTTATCAATCCTACACACTCCTTTAGAGCACTTTCTTTTCCTCCTTTTGCTTTTTAAGTCCATTATCTGTTTACTTATATCTTATTTCAGCTTTCTCAATACCTTACTGATCTTTTTTGTTGTTGTTATTTACTTTTTGAACAACTTATATAATTCTGTTGCTTTGTTTTTGTGTTTCTCCTCATCCATTCCCTGTGGATCAGCTTTGAGGGAGTTGGGAATTTTTGGAGGTATTTTGTTACTTTGTTACCTCTCTCTTTTTAAAAAATTATTATTATTATTATTATTATTATTTTGAAGGTAGTAAAATACAGCAGAACAAGACAGAACAAAGCCAAATGATACAGTGTAGTGAAATTGGTACAGAACTTCACAGCAGGTTAACAGGATAACAGTAATAGGTACCATAATACATCTCGTTTTCTTCACAATAGTTGTTCTTTCAATCAGGTACAGCAAAATGGAAGGAAATACCTAACTTATAAAAACAGAATATTGAATAGAGCAATGCCATTAATTAGAACAGAGCAAATCATTGATATAGATATTTGCCTTCTAAGAGATGGTAGAAGGAAATCCCTCTTATTTGCTATATTGCATACTTTGCTCCTCCTATGAGATACTCAGATCTCTGGCTCCCACTTGCTAATGTGGAGGGGTGGGGGATGGACGTTTGATTCTTAGCCTGCACACCAGAAGGCTCACAGCTGCTTACCAGAGCTGTGAGCTGGCTGCTTGTTTTCCCAGCGCCCCAAGTTCCAACATGGTGTGGAGCTCAGGAAACGCTGATGGTTCTTGCTCTGGGGCAGTCGCAGCTTGCCAGGCCCCAGCCACTTACTAGAGCGGTGAGCTGGCTGCTTGTTTTCCCAGCACCCTAAGTTCCAACATGGCTGTCAGTTTTTAAATTACTTTATTTTTTAAGTTTTCAGAGGTTGTTTGTTGTTGTGTAGTTTGGACAAACAGTCTGTTTTACAAATTTTTTTTCCTATTCAGTGGTGTCTTTTGATATTCTTAATAGTATCTTTCACAATGCAAAAAATTTTAATTTCATTTAGGTCTCATATACTGATTTTTATCTTTCGCAGGTTATGTTTTTGTTGCAGTATCTAGAATTTGAAGCCAGGTGTACATCTGTCATCCTAGCTAATCAGCAGGGGCTTCAGGATGCTTGCTTGACCCAGGAAATCTGAGGCTAGCCTGAACAACACAATAAGAACTTTATTACTTCAGAAGAAAAATTAAAAAGTACAAAAAATTTTGTTGCCAAACCCAATGTCATGTAAGTTTTATCATGTGTTTTCTTCTGTGAGTTCTATAGCATTGCACTTTGTATTAAGTTTATCATCAGTTTTGAGTTAATTTTTCTGCAAATATAAGGTCTGAGTCTAAATTCTTTCTTTTTTCATTCTGAAGTCTAATTGTCCTAGCACCATTTATTGAAAAGATTATTCCCTCTTCCCTAAATTGTCCTTGTCAAAGATCAAGTTACTTTATTTCTGGGGATTATTTCTGGGCTTTATAGTTTTTTCATTGTCTATTTTTTTGTCAATACCATGTTGTCTTTATTAATTTAGATTTATAGAAAGTCTTAGAATTGGGTAGTGTCAGTCCTCCAATTTTGTTCTTCATATATTGGCCTGAGTGACTACTCTGAGTTTTGCTTTTCTACATAAACTTTTTTTAAAGTTTGTTGTCCACAAAATAGGTTTATGTGATCTTGAGTTAGTTTACAATGAATTTATAAATCAAATTGGGAGGAATTAGTCATTTTGAGTCTTGTAGTCCATAAATGATGACTATTTCTCCATTTATTTCCACATTTTTTGATCTTTGTGTCATTAGAATTTCATAGTTTTCCATATATATCTTCTTGTAGATTTATATCTAAGTACTTTTTTGTGCTGTTTTACATCATAGGATTTTAAAATTCATCCAGTGATTCCTTATTGACTTTTGTATATTAGCCTTGTATTCTGCAACCTTGCCATAATTATTTCAGGAGGTTTATTTTTGTTGTTATTGATTTTTTTTTGATTTTCCATGGAGATAATAAAATTATCTACAAAGATAATTTTATTTCTTCATTCCCAATTTATATATTTATTATATTCTTTCTCATGTCCATGAGGATTCACAGTAATGACTCTTGTTTTATTTCTAATGCAGTTAGTTTATGACCTTGCTTCCTTTTTTTGCTTAGCTTACTGGCTAGAGCTTTATCAATTTTATGTTTCTTTTCAAAGAAGCAACATTTGTTTTCTTGATTTCTCTACTTTCCTGTTTTCAGTTTCATTGGTTTCTGCTCTAATTATTACTTCTTATGTTTAAAATTGTCTCCTTTGTATAATTTCCTAAGATATAAGCTTAAATTAGTGATTTACATATTTTCCCCTGTATATACTCAATATGGCAAATTGCTGTTAAACACTGCTTTCTCTCCTTGTATCCCACAGATTTTGATAAATTGTGTTTTCATTTTCATTTTGTTCAAAATGTATTAAAACATTTCTTAAGGTTTCTTTTTAGACTAGTGTGTTATTTAGAAGCATGTTGTTTTATCTCCAAATAGTTTTAGAGCTTTCTGTTTCTTACTGTTATTGATTTGTAGTTTAATTATATTGTGGTTTGAAAGCAAACATGGTATTACTTCTATTTTTTTAGCTTCATTAAGATGTGTTTTGTAACCCAGAATGTGTTCTATCTTGCTGAATATTCCACTTCAGCTTGAGAAGAATGTGTATATTGCTATTTTTGGGATAGATGTCAGTGATATCTAGTTGATGGATAGTGCTGTTAAGTTCAACTATGTCCTTACTGATTTTCTGCCTACTTGATCTATCAATTACTAAAAGAGTTGAAGCCTCCAACTATAAGAGTGGACTTTTAAAAAAATTTCTCCTGGCAATTCTATTTGATTTTTGTTCCATGTATTTTGATGCAGTTTTGTTAGTTGCATATATATTGAAGACTATTATGTTTTTTTCTGACTTTAAACATGTCTTTAAATGATTCCCTCTCCTCTCTTAATATATCAGTTATACTTTTTAAAAAAATTTAGTGTCTCATTAGATTTTGCAATATGCATTTATAGCTAGTTTAGGTCTATTCTCAAAAGCACTGCAGTATTTCACGAACAGTAAACATTACTTATAGAGAATTCCCAATTCTTCCCTTTTGTCTCATAGTTCATTTCACTAATCTATACAATCACCCATTAGATAATTTCTGTTATTATTTAAAAAACAATTGTGTATTAGATCAGTTACAATGACATAAAGAAAATACTTTGTTTTGCCTTCATTTGTTCCTTCTGTAATGCTCTTTCTTTTTCTGTGTAGATTCAGATTTCTGACCTGCATTATTTTCTCTTGTTCTGAAGAACTTCTCTATTTCTTTCAAGGTGCACTAGTGGAGAACTCAGATTTTGTTTGAGAATGTCTTTAGCTCTTGTAGTTTTTGAAGAATCATTCTAGATTTATGGTCTTTTTCTTCAAGGTCTATGTATTTCCCTTCATTGTCTTCTAGCTTGATGAGAAGTCAGGTGTAACTTTTATCCTTGTTCCTTCATAAGGTTTTTTTGTGTGTGGCTATTTTCAATATTTTGATTTTTTCTTTGGTTTTTCTGTACTTTGTGATATTTTTGTGGATTAATTTTTTTTGATATTCATCCTGCTAGGTGTTCTCTGAACTTCCTGGATCTGTGTATTGGTATCTGTCATTAATTTTGGAAAATTCCTGGCCAGTATTACTTTAAATAATAATTCTCTCTTCCCTCATTCTTCTTCTGGCATCCAAATTAAATTATGTTACAAATTGTCACAAATTTGGATATCCTGTTTCCTTTCTTAATTCTTTTTTCTCTTTGCATTTCAGTTTAGAAAATGTACATAGACATGTTTTCATTTGCTTTTTTGAGACATGTTCTTTCTATGCAGTTCAGGCTGGACTTGTATTGACACATTTTCAGTCTAAGTGATTTTTTATTGGCCATGTTCAGTTTACATATATATGTGCCATGAAAGACACTCTTAATGTCTGTTACAATTTTTGTTATTTCTAACAGTTGATTTTCATTTCTCTTCTTATGTGATCCATCTGTCCTTTCCATGTTGTCTATTTTTTCCATTCTCCCTCTGATAATTCCAAAATTCCTGCCCTATCTGAGTTCTGATGGTTGCTCTCTGATAATATTGTTATCTTTTCAGATAGTAGTTTTCTTCTTTTTTTTATCATGCCTTATAATTTTGTTGAAAGTAGTACATAATGTATCAGGTAATAGGAGATAAAGCATATAGGACATTAATTTCTGGTTTTGTGTTAATTTTGGTTATGAGTTGGGTTGCTTTAATGTTTGCTATTAGTGTAGATGTCAAATCTTGAATTTCCTCTAATGTTCTTGTCTTTGGATTTTCCTTCAGGGCCTTCCTTTCCGGTTACTGTACTGGAGCCTTGTAAATATCGAGGTAAGGAATAGGACTGGGGTATAAAGTCACAGGGTTGTATAATCTGACTCAGTCTCAGTCTTTTAGTGGGCCTGTGGTCCTGTGCTGTGCCCTGCACAGATGTTACTCAGATTTTTTTCTCCCTTTAAGTGAGACAGGGATTGGAGTTACTCAGTTAAAGTCTTTCATCGATGATGAAACTTTTGATAAGGACAGTTCTCTGGGTGTATTTCAAGGAAATTCCCAAGTAAAGTTACCTTTTATTTATCCCTACCAGAAACAGGTGTTTTTGGTTTTTTACTCTTTACTGTGGCAACTTGTTGGGGTTCTTAGAAGCAAAATCAATGTGAGTACAAGGGACCAAGAGTACAGCTCGGTGCAGGAGTTTCTTACTCTCACGCTGACCTATACATTATCTCTAGTGATTCATCAAGATTATTGTTTAAGGCTTCCTATCAGTTTATGGCTAAAGTATCTTTTGTTTCAGGTAAGCTAATCACAGTTGTAATTCTTTGTATCCATCTGTCGCTCTAGAATTTTTAGTAATGATTTGTCCTTTGATCTCAATGCTCCACTGGTACCAAGAAGTCTTTGGTTTTCAGTTTGTTCAGCAATTATTTTTTGGTTTGTACATGTGCATGTGAGTGTACATGTGTGTGTGCATGTGCATGTGTGTATGCATTTTCAGTGCTGGGAATCAAATATAGGACCTCATTAGTGCTAGCTGAGTGCTCTACCACTGGGCTATATGGGCAGCCTTGTTCAGTGTTGTTTTTTTTTTTGGAAAAATGGGAATTCTATCTTTACAAATCACAAATAAAAACGCAAATTGCTAGTAGGTTTTTAAAAATGAATTAAGAGATTCCTAGCTTTATATGTCTGAGCCTCTTCCCCTCAAATTTGTTCTTTCTTTGTTGGTTTTTTACAATTTTATTTTAAAGAGGAGAAAACCAAGGAAAATAAAACAGAATAAAACCAATCAAAACAAACCAATGTAAGTGATACAGGACTTCAAAACAATACAAAATCAACAATAGTTATCATAATGCCTCTTTTTGTCTTCAGAATAGCTGCAGATACCTTCAGACATAATGAAAATCAGAACAGAACAGAATAGAACCAATAAAAACAAAACAATGCATGCAATAAAGGACTTCAAAACAAGACAATCCAAAATGGCTACTATAATATGTCTTACAATATCTCCTCAAATTTGCAATGCTAGTTTATATGGGTATAAAATTCAAGATTGTCAGCTATTTTCATTTGGCACTTTGAAACTATTACTTTACTATCTTCTTGCTGTCTTGTTGGTGAGATTTTTTTTTACTCTGTCATTATTTCTTCATAAATTATCTTTTTTTTCTGGTAATTTAAAATATTTCACTTTTTCCTTTATATTTTATAGATTTTCTATTATATAGTTCCAGGCATAAAGTTATCTTTATTTTATCTACTTTTGATATAATGAATTATATCTTCTTTAACCTGAAAAATTCTCAGTTCTGATACTTTTGATGTTTCATTTCTATCATTTCCATTTTTCCTTTTCTGAAGCTCCATTAAACTAATCTGTCCTTAATTTGTCATCCATGTCCTTAAACTGATCTTTTACATAAATCTATTTCTTCTATGTTCCTGACAATTTCTTTATCATCTCTCTTTGTGACCATTCTAGAGTTTATCCCATTTTATGTTGCTTTCATTAGTGAGAAAGTTTTCCTCTTGAGCCAAAATTTTCATTCAGTCATGTTTTATCCTCTGATGACACCCATTCACATATGCTTCCAAAAATTACTTGAGGCTAGAGAAGACAGCTTCTCTTTTTTCTTTAGATTAAACACCCTGATTAAGATCATTATAAATGCAAGTAGGTTACAATGGATATTTTCATTCACTGTGCAATGACCTCTTGCAATGCAGTAATGGGAAGCTTAAAAAGCAGATCAATATCTAAATTTTAATCAATAATTCTAGCAGTGTTCATTGTGAACCTGTTTGGTATTGAACATAGAGTAAGATTCTTGTGTAAGCAGAGGGCAGGAATGAATTTCCCAGTTAATTGCCTCCCTGTTTATTGAGTATACCTTGTTTAAATAAAACCACAGGTATAAAAACCTTAATTTATTTTTGATCCCTACTGAAAGGTGACTATTGGCATCCTACAAAGAAATTTAAAATAAGTAGATTGGAAACTGCCCTAGGGTATGTAAATTAACCCTATGTGACTCATCTGGGTTTCATTCATTTATTAAACAATACTTTATTATATGCTCAATTTGTGTTAATACCTTTCCAAGTATAGAAACTATCCTGGAGATCAAGACATGGTTCCCGCTTTGAAGGAGCTTATGACTAATGGGGGGACACAGAAAAACAAAGAGACAAAACACACAGTGTGATGAGCTCTGAAAGGAAAACTATGGGAAAAGACAACCAAACTATGTGTATAAAAGATAGCTTCTCTGAGAAAGGCATATCTAGTCTGAGATTTCAAGTTAAAGGAACATTCAAACAACGGGTTAGTGTTAGTGTATTCCCAGCAGAAGAAATTGTGTGTGCAAAAGCCCGAGGGTGATGTCAATATGACCTGTAAAGAACTTAACATTCACACAAAGATAGAGGAAAATGTTGAGGGTGCAATGCTATTTTGGGGCTAGATCCTGTAAGGTGCTGTAAGTAATGTGAGGATCTTTGGGAACTGGGGTGCCACCAAAGAGATATAAGCAAGGGAAAGGCATGAATAGGCTTTTTTGTTTGTTGAAAGCACCTACCAGATGTCTTTAAATGGCTGAGAGGACAAAAGCTTAACTGTGGAGATGTGGGATGGGGCTGTATTGATGAAGGAGAAGCAGGACCAGAGTGTAGGTGCGGGAAATTTGGTGAGCGGTGAGGCTAAGGAAAACAGGAGGGTCAGATTTGGTGAGAATGAGAATTCATTCATTTTGATGGTGGGGACCTATGGAAAATCTAAGTGGAGATGTGCATAGAGAGCTGGATGTATGGGTCTGGAGTTGAAGAGAATAATCTGGGTGCGAGATGTGGATCTGACAATGGTTTATTTATATAGAGTATAATTTTTGGAACCTAATCTCTCAGAGCTGTAATCTTTCAGAACATCTTAGAGAAATCTTTTAGAATTGCCACAGCACCTCCCAGCTGTCTGGTACTTATTTCAGCGCCCTTCAGGTGTTACTTTTTTCTCCCTCTCCCCTAATTTCCAACTTCAAGATATCATTCCTAGAGTCACCGCTCCTTATGGGTTCTGAGTTGTATCAGGGCAGGAGAAAAGTGGTGAAGCTGGTGAGAAGAGATGTCTAGGAAGAGTATACAGAGAAGATGAAAAGAGTGACAACTTCATGTTTTCAAATTCCAATACAGCGTTTTACAGCACTGCATTAGTCTAATATGGAGGTCAGGTGGTATTTGCGGTCCTTCCATGTAGAGCTTTGGGGAGTCCAACTCAGGTATTTTAGCCAATCTTGACCAAAGATGGGAGAAATAGTTGACCTTACCCTACCAATAAGTGGGTCTAGATTTAGTTCTAGTCCCATTGATTTCTGCTTCAAATATTTATTCATTTGCTGTGAATAAATTCATTTATTCATAATACTCATTTACTGTGGTAAGTTGATTATCTCATAAGCCACAATTAATGGCCCTGCTCTCTCCAAATCCTTCTTCCTGAAACTTTATAGTCTTCTCCTATTCTGACTCTGTGTTTTGTTGTGACCAAGTGATGTTTGCAGATGTGATGCAGGTGTCAGGTATAGGTTTCTTCTCTCACACTTTGGTCTTTCTCAAGACAGCTTGTCCAGTCTTGTAAACTGGCTGCTGACATGAGAAAGCGTTTGAGTTAACCTGATGGGAGGATATGAGAGACACATGGAGGAGAGACATGTTGTTTGAGGTCATCCTAAATCATGTGCCTCCCCCCGCCAGCCCACTTCTGACTCATGGTAGATGTATCAGCAATCCCAGCCAAGATCATTCAGCCTGGGCCAGGTTGGCAGAAAACAGATTTAAATCAACAGAAGGTGTAACTGACCTATATACTTATAAGCAATAACAAATGATTGTTTTACCCAGTTACTAAGTTTTTGGGGTGCTTTGTTACACAGCAAGAGCTACTTGATACAGAAATTGTAGTTAATTGGTGCTTAATCATTGAACACACTTTTGTAGAGCACCTACTCTGATCCTGAGAGATTGTGGAGAGCTCTGTGGAGACTTTTCATACCTGCCACCAGGCTGGTTCTCCAGGCTGGCTCTTGTAACCAAACTTTACTCTTGTGTTCTCCAGAACTTCACGTTACTGCTGGAACTAGAGCTACTCTCATAGTGCAGGTTGTGCTCCTGACCCCCGCTCTGCTCCTTTTAGCTCCCCACTTACTAGGTTCTTTATTTTACCAGATGAACCTGGAACCACAATACTTCATCTAGAACACTTCTTATCAGCCCGGTGTCCTCTGTTGGTCACTTGGACCTGCGTAAGTATGGACATTAACCTGAAGTGTGCACATGTTCACTACCCCTGTATGAACGTGCCCTAATTTCCTATTCTTATAAGTACACTGGTTGCATTGAGTTAGGGGCCACACTAATGACCTCATTTCATCTTACTTGCCTCTTTAAAGACCTCCTCTCAAAATACAGTTAAATTTTGGGGTGCTAGGTGTGAAAAATTCACTATATGAATTTTGGGAGGGCATAATTCAGCCCACAATGCTCTCCAACTCCCCATCATGCTCAAATCTAGCTTCCTTTGTCTCCCTCTGACCTCTGTAGTTGAGGTCTAAGCATGCTGGCCCTTCAAGTTTCCTGAGTTCCCTGAGCCCCCTGAGCTATGGCAGTTATGCTTACATGCATATTGTCCTTGTGATTTTGAGGATTAGTTGCTTCTTCTCTTCACATCATTTGTACTTGGATGACTGTCATGCTTCTTAGCAGTAATATTTTTGACCACAGTAGCTGAAGCCATTTGTTTGCTGAAATGAAAAGGCATAAGGAACTGACGTGAAAATTGCTAAGACCAAACCCACAGCAATGCCTCCCAGGGAGTACTTTGTCTTGAATGCAGCAGTTGCTTTCCCCACATTCAGCCTATGGAAGACCAAGGCTCAGGAGGTGAACTGCAGGGGGCGGGGAATAGCCTATTTCAGCCCTGAGTAACCATGAGTTCTTGGCTAACAGCACAGCATAGCATCACAGAAAGGGCTTCAGAAGGAAGTAGAGCTAGGCTGGGTCTTGGCTCCACCAGTTGCTAGCTATGACCTCGGACAAAACTTTAAGCCTCTCTGACCCTCAGTTTTCTTGTCTGGAAAGCAGAGAGAATGTCCCCTACCTCACAGAGCTGTTTTAAAGGCCAGTAGTGCCAGGCTCTGTGCCTGGAGAACATGAGAGGTCCAGTATTTGTGTTGACTGAAAGGGGAGTGACCCCAAGCTGGAAAGATAGGAGGGGCCAGTTGGAAAATCTTGGGGGATACTGACATCTTATGGAGTGGTTGAATAATATCAGTCTGAAGGGCTATTCAGAATTTTCTTTTCCTTTAGGTTCTCTCTACATGCATACACTTATGCACATGCATACATACACAAATACACAAATAAGGGCCCACAAGGTACATACAAGAAAGTGCTGTACATAGGCTGTAGACATATGCATGAAGTTAGGACACACATGTCCATGTCCAAAGGAACTTGTGTGGCCCCAGCTTGTCCCTCCATCCACTACAGATGGATGCAAGGACATGCAGAAGTATGCACACACACAAATACAAATGGGCATATTCTCACACATACACAAGTGTACGCACATAAACACACTTCCAGACCCATTTTGCAATGGCTGTTCCCCTCGATAAAGTGAGACTTGACTTCACCACAATATAGCACCAAAAACTCATCTTGATTCCCCCTCAACACAGCTAAAATTAAATACAAAACGGGGAGAGCCCAAGCCCAGAGTAGGAAGCCATACATACAGATTACAATCACCATACAGTGTTGAAAGAAATGGATGTTGAGCATTGAATGTTAAAAATTGTGTTGAATTAGATAAGAAAATCCCATGTAGACTTTGTTAATGATTCATAATCAGCTAATAAGCTCATCTTGAGGAGAATAATGATCCACGGACCTGTTGGCTCGTTTATCACTGTGTTTTACAACATTGGCAAAGAAACTAATTAAATCCCCGCATCATTACAGAGAATCCCTTTTAATAGAGATACAATGATGCACTAGAGGCTACAGATTACACTGCAAATTGTACCAGGAGATTTTGGACAGCGGGTTTTAATTAACATGTGAGCCAGAAGCAGCTCGTTTAAATAATAACTAGCGCTGGAACCATCTGTAAGTCGGAGCCAGGCAGTAGGAAGAGGTGGGGACTAAGGCCTGGGAGGCAAAGAGGGTGTTTCTGGAGCTAGTGAGTGTTTCAAAGTTAGGACTCCAGGGGAAACAGAAGAAACTGAGTCAGGACTCAGTTCCAGGAGGGAAGGAGAAAACAAGAACTGGGAATGTCAGGGTAAAGAATCAGACTCGGTCAGTGGTGATGAACCTGTGGGATGTGTGCTGCAGTAGTCTGTTTGTTACCAGTGAAAGTTCTAAAAGGTTTGCCACCTCTGGACTAGGGGAAGGAATGCAGCTGTAGCTGGGAAGTTGGACGATGCGTCCACACTAACAATGCGGGTAGAGCCAGGTAAGCTTGGAATGAGGCCCTCCCCCCATTTTCCATTGGCAATGACAGAACTAGAAGGGCCATGGTATGAGTGAGCATCCCTTGTGGATCCCTGTGTGGCACTGATTTCGAACTGTTAGCCAGTCCAGCAAGTTGCTGAGAACTGCTGCAGGGACAAGTAGGTGCTCCTATGTTCTTTCTTCTGCTACAGAGCAGGGACACCTTCAGGGGTGCAGTCACTGAGCCTCTGGTAATTACAGTCCAAGCTTTCCTTCCATGATCATCTGAAATCTGGCTATCAGAGGAAAACTTCCAAGCCAAATGTGGCGGCTCACATCTGTAGTACCAGCACTTGTGAGTTCGTGGTTAGCCTGGGGTACTCAGTGAGTTCAAGGCTGGCCTGGACTTCATAGCTAGACCTTGTCTCAAAAAACAAACAAACAAGCAAACAAAATATTAGAGAGAAACTTTAGCTGCAGAGCAGGAGACAGACAAATGAGTGGGCAAGAAGTCAAATAACCAAAGAATAAAGCAGGCAACTGTCAGCCAGGGGTCCCATGTGCACCTTAGAATGAGCCCTTGGTTTATAGGGTGAATTTTATGCTTTGAAAGCAAACTCACATTCCCCATGCAGGCTGCTCCTGCTGAGCTGAACTTCCTAAAGACACAGGCCAGTCTGGGGGTTGCCTGATCAGACACTAACTGCTTGGTTTTATCTCAAGCTGCTAATTTTTCCCTGGCAGTCCTCAAATCTGGGTACTTATCTGTTTCCTCTTTAGGATCCACACTTTCCTTCCCACACTGAGGAGCAACACTGAGGTGGCCGGTGCCACAGGCAGCATCAACGCCTTCAAAGAGGCTTTTCTGACAGCTGTGGGGACGATCAAGCATCTGTGCAAGTAAGAGGTGGGAAGGAGTTCTCTTCAAGTTCACGTCCCCCTCTTGGAGAAAATAAGCTGAAGGCTTCTTCCACTGAGGCTTGTATATTATTATTTTTTTAAGATCAGCTGCAAAATGATTCATAAAACCTTGGAAACGGATTTAGTGTAAAGCCTCAAAGAACAATAGCTCATTGTGCGCTGAGACTCCCACCTGATGTTCTGCCAAAGGCGTGATACAGGCTCCTTTGAGATGGAGCTGCTCCCTACAGTCACTTCCCAGCCTGCACTTTTCTTGGGCTCCCATGGCAACACCAAGAGGCTCAGCCTAGCATTCCGCTAGTATCACTGGGTGGCAGCCTGCTCTTGTGTCCAGGCCTCAGGACCACTAGGGTAGGGATGTTGCCTGTGTACTAGAGGGAGTATCATCACCGGGCACACAGGTTCCCAATCTAAACTCATCTCCCTATGCACGCACACACACACACACACACACACACACGCATGTGTGCCTACACAGGCACACACATTAATTCTGCTTGCCATCTCTCCAATTGTGAAGCTGAGAGTTCTGAACTACTGGGCCCTCCTCTTCCTCTTTAAGCCCCATCTAGCTCAGTGGTCACCTGTCCCACATCCTCTCCTCTTCTCTGTCTCTTCACACTCAGTTGGGTCTTTATCCTATGGTTGCAGAGTGAATAGCAGTCAGACTTGGAGGAAGTCAGATGTGCAGTTCAACTTCTTCATTTTATAGATGAAGAAGAGGGGTATATATCAGCGGAGGAAGGGACCTATTATCATGCATGTCACAGTGGGAAACAGGACCAAATGCTTAGGCTTTGCTTACTCTCAGACAGGCATTTTCCCTGTACAAAAAAGTGGCTTCTTGTCACTCTTTCATCTGCCTCTGTGAGGCTTCTTCCTGAAACTACAGCATTGCTTCTACCTGATCTCTGCCTCCTGCCCAACTCCTACGGCCCATCCTCTGGCTCTAAAGACCTCAGATCTAAGAGAGACATTTGAGATTTTGTGGTCCGACTTGCTCATTTCTCTGGAAGGTAGAAGGGAGTGGGTGGAGGAAGCTGACCAGTGTTCCTCTCTTGGGTAGAACAGTGAAATTCTTGGCCCCATAAACAGAGATTGTAACGTAGTTACAAAAGTTGATGCTAATTTTGATCAGTAGAGGCAGAGCAGGAAGGCAGCCATGCCAACTTTCTCTGTTGGGTTCCCTGTGTTCCCTTTGGCAGTGCCCAAGGCTGACCTGAAGTTCTAGACAACCAGGCCCTTCTCACCTTGCAGCGTAGACAGAAAATTGGTAGAAGTGTGGACTCTGGAGTTAGCTGGGCTCAAAATTCCAACCTCCCCCTCTAATTCAGCACCCTGCAAATCCATTTATGGTCAGGTGTGTGTTGGAGCTGGTTCCTGATAGCTGCTTGTTACCACATGTTAGGAATTTTGTGAACCACTTGTTACATATAGCTATCGCTAAAGATGAACCTGTATCAGCTTATAATTAAACTATTTTTTAAATAAAGGTAATCCACACTAAGAACCACATAATTTTCTAATGCTTTTGTTATCCAAAATTCTAGAGAATGACCTTTGATCCTTTACCTGTCTACTGTGTCTGTCTGGAAGGAATACTCTCATGATGGAATGTCCCACATTGCTCTCCACTCTGGGCTACGTACAGTATTTAGTGGCTTGACATCAGGCAGAGTGGAAGCATTTACCCTATGGAAATCCGCAATTTTACAGATCTAGGGATTTTTTTTTTTGAGAACTGGTTGTTAAACATTTACTGGAATATTCCTAATTGCATGGATTTCTCTAAGGAAAAGATTTGTCTTGCAAGGGAACCAACTGAACATTAGAGTGTAAAGTGACATCTCTAACACAAAGACAGGAGCTAACCTCACCTATGTCTTCTGGCTCCAAGTTCTGTCACTTTTTTTAAATTAAACTTTTTTACCTTAACTGTCTGTGGCAGCAAAGCTATTCCATTCCAGGCTCTGAAGGCAGAGGCCTCTATCTGAGAAGCTGTGATGTACAGACCTGCCATGTGGCTCCTGCTTGCAGGTGTAGAAATGGTGGAGGTAGAGTCTCAAGGGAGCAGAGTGTGCCATGGGAGGGGGACCTGGCTGTGCAGGAAGCTGTTCTTGGATTTAAAGCTCTGCTCTGAGCTGCTACCTGTCTGTGGATGCTTGGGTTTCTCATCTCTGCAGTGGGGCAATAACATCACACATGATCAGGTAGAGACTTAAGTAAGTGAGTGCTCCCAAAGCCCCTTGCATAGTGTTGTGCACAGTAAGCAAGAATAAGGGTCCGTTTCCTTCCTTCCTCTCTCTGTCCTCCTCTCCTTCTCTCGATGAAATGCTCTACTGTCATCTAGGCCAATATCCTGGGCTGACTGATATGGCACAGGCTGCTTCCTTCTGGAGTCTGTGCCAACCTCTTGGTCTACCTTCTTCCCCCATGGCTGTAGCAACCAGGAGCTTTCTGCAATTGGTGAAATTCTGGGGCTCTGAGGATTCAAAGCCAAATGAGACAGAAGGTAGAAGCCTTTGGGAACTGAAGTCTGGGAAGTCAAAGGTACCCTCAGCACCCTGCCTATCTTAAGCCCCTCTCCTGCTCCCCTTTCTTCCCTCTCAGCCCAGAGGCCGTCTGCACACTTCTCCAGTGTGCGCCATCTTGAGTCATGACCACAGCTATCACCAGTACTAAAGCCATCATATCCAGCGTGTCAGATGCTGCCACCCTGGGGCTTCTGCCAGAGTTTGGTCACTGAGTGCTCCTGCTCACCACGATGAGGCTGAAGCTGCCCTCCATGTCTCCGCTGTCCTCCAGCTTCCTAACTACAAAACAGTCCTAACCCAAGTTCATGTCAGTCTTCTTTCTCAAGTGGGGAACCCAGCTGACTCCTCTGTTCTGTCATCCAGCCCAGTCCTGTCCACACGCTCTGCTTCTATCTCTGGGCTCCCTGTCCATTCTGCTCTGTCCAGTGGCCTGGTCTGTCTCATAGCTCCAACCTCTCCCTCCTCCCTCTCTCCTGGCAAGTTCATTTTGGATTATGAACAAATGGAACATTTTAATCTAAAAATAAAGCTTCCCTCCTTGACCCAATGATTATTTATTCATTGCCTTCTTGAAAATTCTTGGAAAGGTAGGCATGGTTTCCTCTTCCCTACTTCCCTCTCCCTTCTCTCCCCACCACATTCCAACTTTCACTCCCTCAGAACTCATTCTCATTAAGACCGCCATGTTGCTTCTTCTGTATCGAATGATTAGTTTCAGTTTTTAAGTCTTTTTTTGGTGTGGGGGGTGGTACTGGGAATCATCTTAGGGACTCACGCTTGCCAGGCAGGTGCTGTGCCACATCCCTAGCAGTTTCAGTCTCTTGAGGACCTCTTCATGGCTAGTCGACACTTTACTGCTCTGCCCTTCTTTGATACCCTCTCCTGCCTCATGTGCTATGTGCCAGATCTCCACCTGTATTTCCCCACTGGTCCCTTTCATGCTCCTCTGTCCCGGCTTTTCCCGCCTCTTCGTTGCTGCGGATCCTGAGGCTTTGGCTCAGTCTTTTCTCTTTACCCCCTTATCATTCCCCATGACCATTCACATACACCTCCCTCCATTCACCTCAGTACTTTCAACTGGCATTCAGATGCCTCCCCAGGGTAAGCTTCTCTCCAAAGAACTTTCGTCTCCAGGTCCATTAAAATACCATCCCAAGATGATCCCCTTGGTGACACTCAGCAGCTCAAATCGAATAGGTCTGAAAAGTTGTCATTTTCTCCTTGAACCTCCTTTTGCATTCTGCTCAGTTCCAGCTCTCCTCCACACCCACATAGGAAACCTGGATGTGATCCCAGGATCTTCCTTTTCCCTTGCCCAATAGCCCACCCGGTTCTGTTGACTTTGCTTCTAGAAAACCCTTGAAATGCATCTACTTCTCTCCAGCAGAAGAAACCCTATTGCCCTCAGCCCTGGCTTCTCATCTGCAGCGCTCCAGCATGAGAGTGCTCCTAACTAGTTTCAACATCAAGTCTCCCTCTACATTCAACCTTGCCGCCCACCACTTACCTAAACCGCACATGGTAGCCATGTAGAATTCTTCAGTTACTGTTTCACATCAGCTTCAAACTCCTCGCTGAGGACTGATGGGCTCATACAATTTCACCCCTACCTACCATCTCATTCATGTTTTCTTCCTAACCCTTTTACACCTTTGATTCAAACCATGCTGAATAACTTGCAGTTCCCTGAATATAGCCTGGTTATCTTTACTCTAAAACGTAAGTTTAATGCCGACTGGGATTTGGGGCTCTTTGGCTCACTGTTGCGTCTACAGTTCTTTTTCAGCAGCTTCCCTGACCTTACTGGACTGGGTCAGGGGCCTGCTCCTTCTTCCTGTAACACTCTTGGCATCCACATTACACTGCTCACTTCCTTTCTTTAGAGCGGTGTCTTTGTTATTTAGGTGTTCCCACTGCCAAGTACAGAACTTTGTGCTGAAGAGTCTCCATAAGTGTTAGTCAAGTGAACAAGGTACTGCGCAGAAGCCGACCTACTACATGCCCACTTCTCATCTCTCTCTTTTCTCAGACTTCCTTCAAATGCTTCCAACATGGATCACTGTGGCTTTATCACAACTACAGGGATTTTTTTCGGGGTCAAATGGCCTGGAAGTAGATAAGAACATCACTGGCCAAGGGCCCTCTTTAGGGAGTTTGGTGACTTCCTGAGACTTGGTCAACAGTGTTGGGTTTTTTTTTTTTCCTGGTTTCTGCCCGAGAGAATACAATATAGGATTCTTCTTTCCAAAAGATCCAGGCAAATAAGTGGTCAGAATGAGTCCATTCCTGCAGGCTGGGATTTGGAAGTTCTTCCATTTGGACAAGGACTTAGGTGTTGGCCTTGGAGATGTAGGTGGAAGCCTGGCTATAAGTTAAAGAAAAGCCATGACTGGATAAGAGTGAAGTCACTTCATGAATACCAGATGCTTGGCCTGGTGAGGTACCACAACTAGGTCTGACCCCTGTCTGCTACTGGGAAGGAAAAGCACGCTTATGGCCTCTCCTTCCTAATCAAGATGGTCTGCAGGAATGAGAAGGCAGTGATGGAGAAAGGACCTGTTTGTAATCCCTGACCTGGTCTGAGGTCAGACTTGAAATCCCACGGACATTTCCCACGCTCTCTTGGTGTATTCCTCCTTAACATCTCCCACTGCCTTTTCCCTTGGTTCTCCTCATCTGTCCTCTGTTTCTAGATTACCAACCTCAACCTCAGCTTCAAGGACTCACTACTTCCAAGCACCCACTGCCCTTGACTCCCTGCAGCTCTGCGCTAACCCTGAACTCTGGGAAAACTATTCAACCACATCTTTTTCTTCCTGGATAGAGCCAGACAGCCTTGAGTCTCCTAAAGATGGTTACTGGGAAGACCAGGCCAGGGCTCTCTCGAATTCATTTATTCAGAGTGATTCCTGATTGAAAACCTTAGAGTGGCTGCTCTAAACTTTCTCCACTCTCTTCCAGGCTCTGGGCTGACACAAATGAGGTCTCCTGATCTTCTCAGTGGAAAGAATATGGAGCTATCAAAGCTGTTAGTTTACTTCATTTTTATGTCAAGAATGCTGGGCATCTTAATTGGTCCCTGTTCATTCACTACTGGAGGTAGAGCTCCTCTCTTCTTCTGAGTTCCATCTCTCCTCTCTTTGTTATTCTATTCCCACCCTTCTCCTAACACCTCTGAGACTTACTCCATCACTCACTTCCCCTTTCTTGCATTTCCCATCTTTTCTTTTTGGTTGACATCTTCCTAGAAACTCATAAACATGCTCAGGTCTTCCTGACCCCCTTGAGTGACTGCTCTATCTATCTGCATCACTCACTTGTCACTGCTGCCACTTCCTCACCACCCACTCCTTCCTCAATCCTTGTGCAATCTGGCTTCCACCCCCACTTCTCTATGGAAACTGCTCTTCTGATTATTCTAGCAGCATCCCCATCACCAGATTGGATGTGTTCATGACCCATAGGAAGCACCAAGAAAGGTTAGGCTTCCCTCTTAAGGCTGGCTAGGGTGCCAGGAAAGATGCCACCTACTGTGCTTCTGCCATTTTTGGTGCATTTTATTTTCAGTGGATATTTCATAAATGCTGAATAAATGGATAAATGTGAATGGGTGAACAAATATTGCAAACATTGAAGTCATTTTTGGAAGTTTCCTATAAACCAGTTCTCTCCATCCAGTACTATTATCTGGTTAATACTAAACTTAACCACAGCCCCATCTTTAGATATATAAGCAGATTTATCCTTGATGAATAAAACAGAAATCCAAGTGTCCGAGGGTACCCTCCATTTCAGTGTTTGGAGGATACCTATTTTGTGGATCATATTCCCTTGGCTGGACCATGACCTGCAGCCCTGCTCCAAGTCTGTGGGTGAACTGGGAGGCAGCTCTGTAGATACAAGATTTGTCAGGGCATTCTTCCCTTCCTCCTGCCGAACAGCGTCATGGGAGAAGTCACACTGCTGATGGGAGCACTGGGCTGGTGCCCATCGGAGTGACCAGCTTCCTGCAGGATCCCACTGTCTCCTTCCCATTGATTTGGCCAGTATCTTTATTGTCTGTTCAAATGTAATTAAAGAGTCCTCTGATGGTGCCAATTAAAGACTCAGAGGGACAGGAGCGGGTGCTCAGGCATCACATGGTGCGGCGCAGTGAGGCTGTAAACATCCATTAGCCATTACAGTTCTCATTAGTCCATGAAAAACAACTCATTAGTGTCCATAGAACTGACAGGTAAATACAGCTAATGGGCTAAATCTATCAATAAATTCATTGTGTGCAAAATCAGGGTTTCTGTCATTGTGCTGCTTGCAGTGACTAATCAGAAGGTTAAATACTCCTCCTGCAAAAATATATATAAGTTGCAAAGCACTTAGCCTGATAGACTGTGAAAAAATGGCATGTGAGAAACTAATGAAGACATCAAAGGCTTTATTTATACGTAGGGTGGGTTCATTTCAAGTTCAGGTTGCTATGAACTGTCACAGCTGTTTAGCTGAGACTAAATTTTAGAAAGCATATTGATTTGTTTTAATTTAAATGGGGCAGTTTACAAAAGCTGCTTGAATCTGAAGTTATTCCAGAAATGATTGCTCATGTGTGGTGGAGGGAGGTCTCAGTATGCTTCTCCAACCATCCCATGGAATATCTCCCAGGAGACTTCTCCTCTGACTGTCCCAGCAGCACAGGACCAGAGAGTGGGATGTGCTCTTGGAGCTCATCTAACCCTACCTACTCATGGTGTAGTGGGAAGCGTAGGCCCAGGGAAGGCTGGCAACAGACCTGGGGTTGCTCGATGCATTGGTGGAAGAGTCCAGATCTCTGAGAGACCATTGCATCCTATCCCTGCCCAATGCTATCCCTTCTTCCTAGAGAGAAAAACCACAGTGCCCTTGGGATGGGCAGGGTCACCCACAGATGAGGCTGATATGCCTGGAAGTTTGTTCCACTTCTCTACCCATGGCCTTTTCTATTCCAGCCACAGCTACTTTAATCTAGAGGACACACCTTGCTTTCTTTTGGGTTCAGCTATGCCTCTGCCTTTGGAATTCTGTGCTTTAGGAAGCAATGGAAATTTGATGCTTTATTTTAGCCAAGGAGATTCCAGCTTCAAGGATATCAAGTACCTATCATCATTTTGGCTTCTGGCATGCATAACAGGCCCTTCCTATCAGATAATTCCCATAATGATAGGTCTCCAAACCTCAGAGGTGGAGCAATCCGAAATGCCAGATGTCCACTCCAGCCTCCTAACCTGGCTCCCTCAGTCAGCTTGAGTCCTTCCTCCCCTCATACTTCCTGCAGCCTCTCCAAAGAAAACACATCTGAGCGTGCAGCTCTCCTGCAGAGAAGACCTTGTCATTCTCCTATGGCTTTAGGATGAAGTCCATAGCCCTTAGTACGCTGTACAAGATTTTCTACTGTAGCCTTTTCTCCCTCCCTTTCTGTGCATGCCTCTGCTGTAATTTCTGCCCCAGCATCAGTGCCTTTTTGGTCTCATCAACTAGCCTTATTATTGATATCTGTTATGGCTTGTGTCTAGATATCCCCCTACCAAAATCTCATGTGGTCATAGGTGGGACTTCTCAGAGGTTTCTGGATCTAAGTGTGTGATGCTGAGGTAAAGGGTGTGTGATTACTAAATTAGCCCACTGATTTGTTTGGAAGAGTTCTGGGTGTGGATAATGGGAAGGCCCTCCCTGAGTGTGGGTGGCACCACGCAGGTAATCTGGAAGGGATTAAAGGGAGAAGCAGGCTGCTGCTGCTGCCATGCTACTTTGCTGATTTGCTGCCTTCTTGCATTTGCCTGCCATAAACTGTTTCTCCTTCGTGATGCACTTTTGCTATGCCACTCTGCCTTGGAGCCAGCCAACTAGGGACTGAAACCTCTACTAACTGTGAGCCAAAATAAACGTTTCTTCCATTAATTTTGGATGTTGCGTATTTTGTTTCAGCAATGAGAAAAGTAACTAAGACAATGTCTCTTTCCTTATGACCAGGGTGGCCACTATTTCTTTAGACTGGAATATTCTAGCTCGGATATTTGATGTCCAGCTTCATTTCAGTCTCTCAAGCATTTTCTCTTTCCCTCAAAATTGCTAAGCTGGTTTTGGGACCTCTTTGTTTGCTGTCCCTTTGGCTTGGCATGTATTTCCTTACATCTATCCATTGCTGGCTCTGTCTCATCATTCAGCTGCCAGCTCAAATACCACCTTCTTAGAAAAGCTTTTTGCAACAACCCCTCCCACCCTGTCTCTCTCCTTCATGGCATCAAGTGTAGTCTGAATTTGTACCATTTCCTTGTTTGTGTTCTTGGTTATTTTACAACTTGCTTCCTACAATACAAACTATATTAAAGCAAGACTTTGTCTTGCTTGTTTGCAGACACATTCTCAGTACCTAGGAGAAGGCCTGGCTTATAGGGATGATCCATAAAGAACTGTCAATTGAATGACTCCCAAGACCCCTGGAGCTGGAACAGAGCTAGAGAGCACCTCAACCAGTTTTCTCAAATGTCAGAGAAGACTGATGTCCAGAGATGCCAACCCAAGTAGCATATGGGCACAAAAGATGGAAGGCAAGTACTAAGAAACAATACAAAGATGTTCAACCCCATTAATATTCCAAGATGCGCAATGAAAAGAACACGGCACTATGCTCACCTCATTTTGGCAAATTGGGAAATAGGAAACTCATGAGCTGGCCACTTTGGACAGTGATACCTGGAAGAATGCTCTGTCAAGGAGCAGGGCTTTTCCTTGTGTCTGACCAGCAGAAACCTACTTGTGTAAAGATCCATTTGCAGTTGTTAATGCACCGGCAGATATTTATGATGCACCCCCATTGCGATCTGTAGAGAGAGGATAGAGCTGTAAACGAAATGCACTTCAGTCCCTTCCTTCACACAGCTAACCTTCTACTTGGAGAGAGACAGGTAATGATCAATGAACAAATAAGTAAACAAAGAGCATGTCAGATGGAGACATGTGCTGTGGAGGAGAGTTAAATGAAAAGGAATGTGGAGGGAGTGGTTTGCTATGTTATTCAGGGTAGTGCTGTGGATCAAATCCCAAATTCACATTAAAGTCTTAGTACCCATGGAGATGGCATTAAGACCTTTGGGAGGTAATTAAGTTCCAGTGATGTCAAGTTTCAGTGGGATTGGTGCTCTTAGGAGGGGATGAGGGGACCTGAACTCATTCTGTCTCTGCCATGTGAAAAAACAAGGAAGAAGATCCTCAAAAAGAACCTAGCCACACTGGCACCCAGATCTTGAACTTTAAGTTTCTAAAGCTATACGAAATCTGTTAGTTATTAAGATTATCAGTCTATAGAATTTTTGTTATAGCCATCTGAACTGACTAATATAATAACTGATTATATTATTATTAAATTATTGGTTTTTCAAGATGAGAAAAATTACCATGCATTTGTTGGCTGGTGGGAACAACTTCATAGAAGAGAAAAGATCTGATGATACAGGAGATTTAAAGAATAATAGCTGAATTACTTGTCACAGCAAAAAATGGAAAACAATCTAAAATGCCCATCAAGTAAAGAATAGATAAGTAAAATATGTTATATGCAAAATGATGTGATGCCTTGCTGCTGACTCATTGCCTCAAGGATCAAATTTCAACAGTAGGAAGAGACACTGCACTGCATTGTTTATTCGTGCTTATGCCAAGAATTCCTGCACTGTAGACCTGAACCCAGATCACCCAGGCCATTCTCCCTTGTGCCATCTGGCTTCAAGTTACTCAGCAAATACCTGAGACAATCAGCTTATAAAGATAAAAGGGTGATGTCAGTTTTGGAGGTCCCAGGCCATGAGTGGCTGGCCCTGTTGCTTTAGGCCTATGGTAAGGCAGCTAGGAAAGGAGGATATGTAGAGCAAAACTGCTCACCTAATGTCCAGGAGGCAAAAGGAGAGGAAGAAGAGGAGACTGGGGTCCCATAATTCCCAAATGCTGCAAATGACCTAAGGGTCTAGCACAGGCTCCACCCTGAAAAGTTCTATCACTGCCCAGGAATATCACCTTTGGGACCAAGCTTTAACATGCAGAACTTTGGGGGACACCCAAGACCCAGGATATCCCCAAATATGTTCACATATCATGGGGAGGTTGTAGAAATGTTTGGAGCTATCTTGGAAAGTTTTCCTTCTTTTTGCCTTGGTCAGAAAATCCTGCATGATGATGATGAAGCTGATGATGTGTGGTGACGGTGATAATGGTGGTGGTGATGATGGTGGTTGTGATGGTGATGATGGTGGTGATGATGGTGGTGGTGGTGGTGATGATGGTTGTGATGGTGATGATGGTGGTGATGATGGTGGTGGTGGTGGTGGTGGTGAT
>PVLA01010756.1:0-60149 GCA_004027455.1 Hydrochoerus hydrochaeris
GAGTCTCCACCCTCGACTCCATATTGAGCATTACATAAAAACATACACATGTGAACTACACAAATTACAATTATCAGTACAAAACATTTCAAGATCCCCGCGCCCAATTCCCACATGCGGCGTCCTTTTCCTGGAGAAGCGATTGTCACAAGGCGTGGATGGACTAGGACGCGGCATGGACAGAAAAGGGCGCCGCAGCTGTCATGAAAAGCATAACTTCCTGAGCATTCTGAGACCCACTCAGCGTAGCTCTGGACAATATCTCTTAGTCAAAGAGGCAGAGTTCTTGAGAAAGAAAGCTGGACCCACTGAGAGAACTGCCAAAGGAAACTGAAACTGGGCTCTGGACCGAGCTGAGAGGGTTAAAATCACCTTCTACTGTTTTCATTTAAAAAACAAATCATTCTTAATTTTTACTGGAAGCCAAAGCAAAGGTGTCCTATGAGGTCAATAGTGCGTGTTGTTTGTTTAACATCAGCAGTAATTAAACTTGCCAATCCAGCAACAGAATTCAAAGTATTTTATGGGGTTGACTTCTCAAGACTTCCCCATGTTGTACAGTATTTATATATTACTGCAAATCATATTTTATTTAGAAAATATTCGATTATATAATCAATTTAAGACACCTTAGGTTATAGTTTATCGTCTGCTTCTTTCTTAGGCACGGAGCAAAAATCAAGTTCATTACAAAGGAAATTCAACTCCTCTTAACTATAATGAGAGATAGAATCCAAGAGAGAGAGAGAGAGATGAAGACTTAGAGACAGAGACAGACAGAAAAACAGAGGCAGAGACAGAGACATAGAAATAAATATACTAATGTCCAAGTGGTACAATGTTCATTCTATGTTTTGTTCAAACATGCCAATAAAATAACTTTAAATCACTACATTCTAGTTAAATGTTCTAGTGGGGAGTGATGATGTCTGTACACCACAATTAGCTCAGAATTGTAAAAGTTCACGGGGAAAACACCCATAATGATCCATAAAATATTTTCCACGATTGCATATTCATTTCCTGGTGATATTCTCTAACTTTTCATTTTGCGCTAATTTTAGAATTGTCGCAAATTTAAACAAACTAATGGAGGTAATAGCTAAAGATTTTCCCCCAACACGCCCACATGTTAGTATTTTACATAATCATAGAACAATTATGAAAACTAACAAAAGTAATTTTGGTACAAATAATAATAACTTACAGATTTTGCTGAGATAGTACCAATTTTACTTCTAGTGTTCTTTTCCTAGTCAAGGATATAACCCAAGACACCATTATTATTGTAATGCAGTACTTTATTCATCCTCTCCACCTGTGACTGTTCTGTAAGATTTTTTTTTTAATCTTCTGTGACCTGGTTTGGCAAAGAATTGTTCTATTTGAGTTTATGTGACTTGATCTCGTGGTTATACTAAATTCCATGCTGTGGATACCAAAGTGCATCCGACATGGACTAACACATGATACTAACCTTGAAGTCATGGTGAAGGCTAAAGATTAGCTCCTGTGAGCTTCCTAATTTTCCTGAAGTAGTTGCTCAGCATTTAGAAAAGAATGTTGTAAATCTATGAAAATATGGATTCTTGTTTTAATTGTATGTGCTAATTCTGTAACCTTCAATTAATCTCCTCTATGGCAGTAATCACTATAGTATTCTAAAGATGAGTTTATTTCCATGACCATTTTTACACTTGTATTAATTGAATATCTTCTCCAGAAAATGTCATTTTTTTCTGTGGTCATTCATTTAGTTCTATGTTGTGTCTATTATAATAGACCTCCATACTATGGTTTCTCTTCAGATTGTATAAATCTTTTGTGGTTTTTAGAATAGATCCAAAGATTTTTACTTTTTTGTGTACTGTAATCCAAATCTAACACCGTTTACTTGATTTCATGAATTATTCTGATCTTGCGCACTGGGACATGTTCAGGTTGGATTTCTAGCCATTTCACACCTTCTTACTGGTGTCCATTTTTCTCTTAGTGTATTCTTTTGTTCTCCAAGTCATCTTATAAGATTAAGAAAATTCTCCTCTATTCATTGTTTTATGATGTATTATTCATTTTACCATGAAAAGATGCTAGTATTTGAGATATGCTTTCCATAATGTAATGACTTGATCACATGGCTTTTCTTGACAACTTGTTATTTACATTGATAGCTTTCTATATGTAGAAAAAGATTCACTTACATGTCTAGAGTAACACCACACAGCCATAAGAACTATCACTGTATCTATTTGTAACATTTGCTGAGAATATTTAAAATATTTTCAGAAAGGAGGCTGCTCTGAAATTTTCTCTTCTTGCAATGTCAGTGTTTAGTATTGGTATCCAAATATTGGTGGTCAAAAATAAGTGAAAAGTATTTCCTTTCTTTCCACTGGCTGGAGATTTGTAGAGTTTGTGTTATCTCATTTTTAAATTCTATTTGATAGAATTTGTGGTTAAAATCATCTAAAACTTGATTTCACCATTCTGGCAGGGCTTGAAGGTTCAAATAAATAACCTTGCTATGATAGGTACTGTACTATTAAGGCTATTTTTTCTTCTTTAAATCTATTAGGTCATGTCTCTCCAGAAACTGCCCCATTTTCAAAGAAAGTAGTCTCCAGATTTTAGGAATTCTATCATGTTGTGTTTCAATCTCATTAAATCTGCCCCAATTATTATTTTCTTTTTTAAAAAAATCTTGGCTTGCTTTAGGTAGAGTTCTTCCACTTTCTAGTTTTTCAAGATAGATTCTGAAGTCACGGTGAAAGCTTTTTAAACATGTTCTAATGGAGATATTTGGTGCCAGACCATTTCTTCCAAGTGTTACCTTGGTGGCATCAAACATGTTTTAATGAAATTTCATGCTCATTTTAATCCATGTATTGCCTAATTTCATTTGAGGTTTCCTCTTGAATGCATGACTATTTATAGATGTGATTTTTAAATCCTAATTATTAAGATTTTTAGTTATCTTCCTTTTGCTAATTCAAATCACTTACAATTTGAGAACAAAATTTTCATTTATTTACTTGCTATTAATTTTAGCAGATTTGCTTTGATTCAGTTAATCATAATCATTTACCAAGATTAATAGCTAATCTTGATAGCTAATTTTGATAAATTCTTGACATATGTATAAGGATCATGCATTTTGCTGTTGTTGGGTGAAATAGTCCTTAAATAACAAACTGGCAGTTTTTTTAGTTTCTTTGGGGCTTCTGTGTATTATAGGGTGTCTGTGCACTTAAGCTATGGATTACGGAAGTCTGTTGCAGAATCCAACAATAACTGCATTTATGTCCTTTTGAAATGCTGCATTGTTTTGCCTCATTTAAATTTATTGCTTATTAATTTTGCATCTAGAGTTTTATTGTTTTCTAAATGAGTTTGATCTTTATCATTAGATAATGTTATTTATTTTTCATAATAGTTTTATTCTGAAGTCTACTTAATCTCATGTTAAAATATCTGTTCCATTTCTCTTCAACTAATACATGTTTTACCCTGAAGTCCCTTAGTCTTCATATCTGTGATGGCTTTTTTAGACAGCAAAGTGTAGCATCTGGACATTTTTAGAAATCCAAGCTGACATTTTCTTTCATGGGATCATTCAAACTCATCTTATATAAGTGCTGATATGGTTGAAATTATAATTTATCATTTTTCAATGTATTTCATATGTTGCTTCTGTTATTATCCCTGTATGCATTTTGGTTATTTCTGAACTTCAAAAAAATCAATTGTTTTAAAAAACATATGACATGAAAATTACTGTATCAACAAATACAAGTGATCAGTTTAGGGACATTAAATGCATTTCCACTGTGTGCTGTCATTTCCAGCATTTATCTACAGAACACTTTTCATGTTGCAAAACTGGAATTAGATATCTATTGATAATAACTGGAGATCACCACTTACTTCCTCCCTTCAAAAGAGGACCTGCAGTTCAGCATTCTAATTTCTGATTCTGAGTTTGGCTCTTCCATGCAACTAATATAAGTGCAGTTATTCAGTATTTGCCCATTTGTTACTGGTTTATTGTGTTTAGCATAATATCTCTAGGATTTATTCATATGATAACATGTATCAAAATTTCCTTTAAAGTTTATGTGTTGGCAGATATTTGTGTTGCTTACATTGAGGCTAAGAATAATGCTATTATAAATATAGTTATACAAATATTTCATTCATTTCCTGATAACAATTATTGTATGAATATGCACAGAAATGGAAAAATGGTACCATGTAGTAATTCTATGATTTTGTTTTTTACAAACTACTATACTCTTTGTGATAGTGACTAGACCATGTTTGACTTTCACCAAGTTGTCTACATGCAACTAACCATTCTATACCTTCATCAACATTTTTATTTTCTGAGTATTTTTATTATTTATTTTTATTGTTCATACTTACAATGTTAAAGGGTGTGAAGTAGTGTATCATGATTTGTTTTGTAGTTTTTGAGCTTTCTATATGGTTTGATTTTTCCTTCTAAATTAATTAATTGCTTAGATATTTTTATTTTTGGTAGTTTTTTTAAGTTTTACAATGTACATTATTACTTAATTAAACATTTCTTGTACCATTTTAAATGCAGTCAAATGTCCTTGTAAGAACAGAGTCTAATTCCTCAACCTAAGTCTATGTGCTTCTATTGTCACTTGATTAAAGTTTATATAAATTTTAAACACTAAATTTCATCTTTACATTTTTGCAGTAGAACAATTATGATAAGGAAAAATTCTTCAATCTCTAATGTATCACATTTCTTCCATTCTTCTTTATATTATAATTTTTAGTCAGATAATTTTCAATCTGAAGAAGATATTGACAATTCATTTTCATAGTTTTGCTAATTTGAGAAGGATTTATTTCTTATTTACTGCTTTTTTGTATTTGAGAGAAATTTCCACTGGGAATAGTATCAGCAGAAGTTGTGCTTTATCTTTTTTCCTATTTTAAAGAGGGTAAAATTAAACACAACAAAGCAAAACAAAACAGAACACAAAAAAACAATGTAAGAGACTTAAATTTCAAAGCAAGACTATCAGAGATTTTCACTATCTTATTGTCTCTTGTTTTCTTCCAACTAGATGTCCATATTTTCACATACAGAGAATTTTGAAATAACATAGTATAGAACTGATCTGAACAGGACGAGGAAGGCGTTTTAGGTCTTTAAGACCAGACAATAGGAAAGTCAACAATAGCTGTCATAATGTCTCTCATTCTCTTCAAAATAGCTGTCCATACCTTCATGTGTGTTGAAATTAAACAAAACAAAACAGGCTAAAATCACTCTGAACATAGAATAATAGTATTGCTGGATTTCACATCATGATGCTATGGAATCAGCACTGGGTACTGTAGTGTCTCTTCAAAGTAGTTGTTCATTTCATCATGCATTAGATAATCAGTTCTCATAAACTGTTTATAGGTTCGACACATGCATGAGTCTCTACATGTATTTCTATCCTTTCTCTATTAGAAGGAAAAACAAAACATAGCAAGACAAAACAAAGCAAATTCCTATAAAAACATAAAACAAAAAAGTCATATAAAACCACAGTACAAGGTGATCTACAATGATTACTGTGTTGTCTCTTATTATCTTCAATAGAATTGTCTATAACATCAGGCATAATTGGATGTAGCAGTATAATTGAATATAGCAGTACATAACAATATTAATAAAAACAAAACATTGTAGACAGTATAAAACTTCAAAAGCAGGTAATAATCAAACCAGAGTGGCTATCCTAGTGAATCTTGCCATCTTCAGTGTGGTTGCCTATACTCTTGATACTATTAATCATAACAGCTTTGAATAAAAGCTGTCAGTACAAAACAGCAATCTAACAAAGCAGATTCAATTAAGATCAGTCATGGTAAAACAGTGTAAGTTATTCAGGGCTTCAGATTAAGTTAATAGAAAATTAAGGATGATTACTGTACTATATCCTGCTATTTTTGGGATAACTGTCTGTGCCCCTAGATTTAGTACAAGTAGGCAAACTGGAACAGAATATAATCCATCTAAGCAGAGTGGTGTGAGTAATGTGGGTTTTAAATCCTGATACACTATTAACAATATCTTCTGCCTTCCTTTTTTTTTTTTTTTTGACTATTCCTCACCTTTCACTCCCACAGGGTGCTGTGCATTTTGGGTCCCACCAGCTCCCTCAGTTTTTAGATTGGGGGGGGCAACCTGCTTTTTACCTAAGTGGTTCCAAAACTTCTCACTCTTGGACTTGATCTCTAGTTGTAATCCTTTACCTACAACAGCCTCAAGGTTCTCTGTTATAGCTGAGCAGTTCTTTCCTACACATAAGTATCCTGTCTTTCCAATCTATCTGAAGGTGATGGTCAAGTTGCACCTATTTCTCTCTGACTCGCTGTCACATAGAGCATTGCTTTCTCATATTTGATTTCTGGTCCATAAACCCTCTTTCAGATTGATTATATTTCCTATAAAGAGCATATCAGTGGACATTATCTCCTGATCTACTCTGCTTGTTTCTTTTTTTTTAGTGTATCAAGGCTATCTATATTAGAGACTATAGCCAACCTTCTCTGCCTCATTTCTGATATGCTATTTTTCTACCTTTGTCTGCTTTTCTCCTTCATTGTATTGCCTGCCCCAAGCTCATTGAGGCCTTTCTGCCACTGTTCCAAAAGTCCTGGTATTTTTTTCTCTCTCTCTAGAATGTCCTTCAATATTCTCTTAGGGTTGGATTGGTGGTCACAAATTCCCCCAGTTCCTCTTTGTCATGGAAGAATCTTGTTTCTCCATTAATTTCTAGACACAGTTTTGCAGGGTACATCAATCTGGGCTGGAGGTTATTTTCTTTCAGAGCTTGGAATACTTCACTCCAAGCTCTTCTTGATTTGATGGTCTGTGTCAAGCAGTCTGCTGTGATTTTGATGGGTTTTCCTTTATAGGTAATCTATTTCTTTTCTCTGGTGGCTTTTAATGTTCTGTTCTTATATTGAATTTCTGGTATCTTGATTATTATATGTCTGGGTGTAGCTCTGTTTTGGTTGTAGGTGGCTGGAATTCTGTATGCCTCATGTATCTGAATATCATTTTGTTTTCCTATGCTTGGGAAGTTTTCTTTAATTATTTCTGTGAATAGCCTTTGTAATTCCTTTGTTTTTTCTCCTGCTTCTTCAATCACATTTCTTATTGTTAAGTTATAGATTCTCTTGTCATCTTCTAGCCTTTGTATTGTTGCTGCCTATTTCCTTGTTATTTTTAAGAGATCTTTCCTTTCATGATCACATATTGCAAACCTGTCTTAAAGTTTTAATAGTCTATCCTTAGTTTCTTTCAAGTAGTTTTGCTAGTTTTCGATGGAGTTTTTAATTTCCTGGTAATCTCTTTGAATCTGCTTTATGTATTGTAGGTTTTCTTTATATTCTTTATTGAATGTTTCTTTCCTTTTTTTGTGTTCCTCCCTTCTTCCATCTGTGTCTTCTTGAGAGGTGTTTAGCATTTCTTTTATTAATCTACATATATCTTGCTTTACTTGATTTAATATTTCAGTTTTGAACTCATCTACAAGGTCCCAAAGATATTTCTTAATGTCCATTGATGCTGTCTGATTTTGCATGTTTGCTACCCTCAGTCTCTTTTGTATTTCCCTCTCCTGGATCAGTGTTCTCAGGGTTTGGTGCTAGGGGCTTTTTCTTGTTTCTTTCTCTTGTCATGTTTTTGGTTTCTTCTATATAGGTATATAGTGGAGGTCTCAGCCCCTTTCCTTGTTGGTTATGGTTCTTCTGAAGCATGCTGGTAAAGGATTTCTGCTCTCCCCAGTTTGCTCTTGGACACTGAGGGGCAAGAAGGGGGTGATGATGTATGCTGGCCTCTCCCCACATGGGCCAGTCAACCTTCAGGGGCCTTCACCAGGTTAGTGTGTGTTGCACATAGGGGATTGGTTTGGGACAACTTATTGGGTCCAGGCCAGAGGCGTGACCCAGGCCAAGCAGATCCCACCAATCTGCTCTGGGGAGGGAGCAACCAACTGAAGTCACTGTTGTTCCTAGTTCATGCTCATCCTGCCCAGTTCCAACAGGTTGTCCAGTTGGTCACCCCTTTCCCGTGGGGGGTCTTATTTCCAGCACTCACTGAGGGTTAATGCAGGTCCCTTGCTGGCTCTGTTCTCCATTGGACTTGCTGACCTCCATCTTCTGTGTGACTGGCTTATTGCAGCAATGTGATTTTGGGTGGCTCCAGTGGGTCGCAGCTGTGGAGCTCTGGCTGCTCTGGCCAGTCATGGTGGTGCAAATTCAGGTGGCTGGATAGCATTGTGGCTGCTAATTCTAGCTTCTCCAACTGTAGCCCCGGGACTGTGTGTTTGACCAGTTCTATTGCCTTTAGTTTTTTCCTGGGTCGAGAGGATCCATCCCCCTCTGTCTGGATCTCTTCATGACATTTTATTCTGGCATGAGTTGTCTCTCTCAGGGAGGCTCTGTGTCCCGCTGCTTATTGATTTGCCATCTTTTCCCTCTCTTGCTTTATTTTTTTACAGCACTTGTATGTGGCATTCCATTGTCAGAGGATTTCCATAGTCTCAGGAAAAAAGTCTAGTTTCTCCATCTTTAGCCTCTGTAATTTTTTCCTTTTCTCGAGCTGCTTTGTAATTTTCTTTGACTTTTACATCATCAGTTTGAACATAAAAAAAGGCGAGGGGTGTGTGTGTGTGTGTGTGTGTGTGTGTGTGGTTGATCATGCCTGCTGTTCTTTGAGATACTCAAGTATTTGGCTTTGCTTTTGTCATTAATTTAGCAATCATTCTTATCATTTAATTTCCATACATATATGAAATTTTATATACATATATATCCATATCTATATATATAGATTATATATATATATATATATATATATATATATATATATCCCTCTTTCAGGACACTGCTTCTTTCCTAAGGCATGTCAGTTTTAATGATGAAAACATAGAGGACATCTTTATCTCTGTTACCATGTTCTGATTTCTAACAAGCTTATATCACCCACTTTGATAGTTTCCATCTATCTGATGAAATTATCCACTTGGTCTTACATTTTATTTACTTTTCTTTTAGGACATTTAACCAGAATGTAATAGGTACTTAAAATTCTCTGTCAAGTTCTCTGTTAAATCTATTTGCAACTATTTCTACATTTCTTAGAATTGTAGTGTTATTTTTACTGTCATTTACATGCCTCATAATTGTTTATTGAAGGCCAGACATGCTGTGTAGAATCATGGAGCTATTTGCCCTAGTTTAATGCTTACTTGGAAACAGCTATTTCTTTTTTACCACTAAACCAGTGCAAGTGTCAATTTAGGTCTGTGACAGCAAATATTTTTGAGACACAATGCCCAAAATGCTACCCAAAACTTTATCATAAAGTGCCAAAGCTGCAGTTAGACCTGAATGTCCAGTGCTCAGCTGCTGGAGAGAGACTGGGGAGACTTGGCTTATGTACTGACAGAGAGGACTCTGCATGCCTTCTGCGGCATGCGTGCCAGAGGCTTGCCACCACTGATCTAGGTAGAGATTGGATTGTTTTTGTGATTTATTGTTGCTCTTTTGTCCTCAGGACTGCATAGGGTTAAGTTTTCAGGAAATATTTCTTGTGTCCTGAATGGGAAATGATAGGATGCTGTTATTTTCATCAAGATCTAAAGTTTTTGATTTGTGGCTCAGAGAGCCATTTTAAAATGCTTTTTCTTATCCTCTTCAAAATATATTTACTATTACTATATATTTGCAATTTATCTTATGACTGATTTTAAGAGAGTAAAATTTTTGTTGTTCTGGTTATAACTCTGGTTTGCATGTAAACTGTGTCCAGCGTCTGGAAAATGCAGCTTTTCCATTCTCCTGTTCTCCTCCAGGCTTCAGTGACCTCTGTACTGAAGTTTTTATTCTTTCCCAGTAGAGTAATTCTCTTTCTATTCCCAGATCTCTTGAGTGTTCACCAATGCCCAAGTATTAACAATTTTCCTTCTTTTATCATAAATATACATGCATACACACACAATTTATTTATAAAACATTTACAATAATGGGGAAATGAGTAGAATCCCAGAGAAATGGAATATCATAATTTTCTGACATGGCTATACTTTAACTGGGCAATCACTACAGCATAATGAACCCTTGTTATGCCTCATTTAACATCGTTTTGTGGTAATTTGTCATTTTGTAGAGAAAAAGACTTCAAAGATATATGAACCTCCTAAATATTTTCTGGCTCCAGGAAATTATACCTGTTCCAGCAGCACATTCAGCCTTTGCTCACTTGTGTCCTGTTACAACTGAACTCTTGGCACTGATATGCTTTTATCTGCAGTAGGTAAATAGAACTTCAGCTGTTTTCTCTTTGTGTAAGCACCGTCTTAGATTTTCTTCCTGGAATCATTCCTCAATTTCATGTGTTTGGCATGAGAGCATCTGAACTTGATGCTAATATGATTTTTCCACTATAAGGAGAGTGGCTATATTTCTTCCAGTTCTCTATTTCCCTATCAGATCCTATCTTCTCTTTCCATTACCTTTCAATCCCTATAGATTGCCAGCTGCTTATCCACCCAGTACCTTTTCTTACAACATTACTGTCTTTCTCCCAGAATAAGACCAGAAGATGATCAGCCTTAAAAACTAGAAATCAAAAGTACCAACACCAACCATCCTACCCTTCACTATTTTCACCCATTATTCACTATTATTCACCCATTCACTATTTTCTTCTCCTTCTTTAAAGAAGGGTAGGTAAAAATAGTCTAGTTGGGGCTGGTGTTTTTGATCTGTAGTTTCCAGGACTGATGATTTTCCAGTGAAGTAGATCATATTTTCAGGAAAACATGGTATTATTCACATTGGAAGTGGTTTAAGAAGAAACAAACATATAACATAAGGGTGCTTTTAATTAATATCAATAGTGTTGTATCAACTACTTTTTAAATTAATCTTTCAAATTCCATTCTAAAAATCTTGAATGTAAAACTTCCTCTAGATTATAAATTTTCAGGTTTTTAAAAAACTATTATTAATGCCTTCCAATTAAATCTGTTGTATTCCCATACAGTTCATCTAGAAACTAAAATGACAATAAACTTCAGTCTAAGATACTGAGATGGCAAACTACTTGATACCCAAATAGATCCCCAAGAATGTGGAAGCAGAAAGACAGAAATACCTCATTTCTTACTCACAGCACACTATAATTTTACATTAACACAGACAATAAGAAATATGCTTTTTAATCTGCACTAACACACTTTGCTCACATGCTCTGATCTTGTCAGTGCACACCTCAGTGCACACATGTTCATATCATTAATGTACAAATGCAATGAATACATTTTCCTCCAATAAGGAATCTGATGGCTTGCATAATATTGTGGGCTTCCTAAACACACTCTGAAGCATGAGACAATTTCTGATATATACCGAGTGTGATAGAATAGGATATCACAGGGAAAGATTTTAGCATGAGAGGAGTATTCTTTCGAAAAGATGTTGTAACCTATGTTTGAAAAAGTTGAATTAAATCTACATAATTCATTAGCAAATCCCCAATTATAGACTCCCAAATACCCTATTTTCCCAAATAACTACTAAGAACAAGAGTTTAATTAAAAACAATAAAACCTAAAAGGTCAATAATAATCAATGTTGATCTTTGTTTTAAAAAATCAAAGATATGTACTATGTTTACTTAGACTCTACATGTGCACATAATAATTATTAAAGTTCACATTTATATTAAAATATATCATTTGCTGATTCCATGAAAATTTTCCCAAGTCTCCTTTTCTTAACTAGGATCCCCTAGTGAATTAAGGTTCACTGCATGGAGTAAGGTGGTTTATTAGGCAGGCTTTCAGGCTTACAGGATGAAATGTGGAGGAGTCCACCATAGCCATCTGCACGCTACAAAGCCAGGGGACCCAATAGCTGCTCGATCCAAGATGGTGGAAGCTGCAGGACAAGAGGAGTCAAGCATGTGCATCAGCGTGAGACGGAAGGTCTGGAACCTCCCTGGAGTCACTAGCAGAGTCAACTTTGGAAGGTACAGAGCAATGAAATCTGACACCCACAAAGGAGAACAGTAGCCGTAGACGCGCCAAGCACAATGGGGTGCTACACCCCAAACCAAGGGAGTCTTTCTCCCAAGGTTGCTGCCTCCTCTCCACTCATCTCTGGAAGCTGCCCACAGTCAGAGCCAAAACTTTGCCTTCCCAATCCGTGAGGTGTTTCCTAACACAGTCACCTTAGCATATCATAACTAAAGGTCATGCCCACTAGAGTGTGCGGTAAACATGGTGAATATCAATTTGATTTTAAGAACATTATTTACTGTTTCTTATCACCACAGAAATGCTGCAATAAACATCAGAGTGGAAATATCTCCTTGACGTATTGATTTCATTTCCTGGGGACATATAGCCTGTTGTGGAATTATGGTTCAAATGGTAGTTGTAGTTTTAAATCCATGAGAAATATCCATGTAATATAAATGAACCTGCAAGGAATTATGCCAGATGAGATTAACTAAGCACAGGAAGAAAAACATCATGTCCTCACTCATATTAAGAGTCTGAAAAAGTTGATTTAATGGAGTAGGAAGTATAATAGTGGTTCCTAGGGCTGGGCTGGTTGGTGGAGAGCACTTGGGAAATGATTGTTCAAAAGACATAAACTTTCAATTAGGAGGAGGAGTAAGCCCAAGAGATGCACTTCACAATACAACAATTATAGTTAATAGATTGTATGTTGTAACCCATGTATGAAAAAGTTGAATTAAACCTACATAATTCATTAGTAAAGCCCTAATTATAGATTCCCAAATACCTATTTTCCCAAATAACTACTAAGAGCAAGAGTTTAAAAGTGCACAGTGGACGTGGTACTTTCACCACAAAAATGGTAATTATGTAAGGTGAGCCATGTGTCCATTATAGATTTCAAAGTTCATGATGTGAAATTCATATCATTTTATTGGTCAATTTGAATGCATAAGGAAAACATTGAAATCAATATTTGATAAAATTATAGTTCCCACAAAATTTTCCCTTTTAAATGTTTTGTTAATTAGACAATATGATTCTATATTGAAAATTAAGTGACTATCCACTAGAATAAATTCAGTATGTATAAACATTTTAAATTAAAACTATGCATTAAATAATAGGCTGTTATAATAAACAAACTTGTCTTTAATTTTTATTTAAGATGATATTGTATGAAACCCATGTTCACTATTAATATGGATATAATAAAATCTTATTATTCAATGAGTTATACTTCTAAATATGGAAAATTCAATTATTACCTGGTGTAAATTGTTTCTATCACTCATTAACTGGTTTTTATAGTATAAATTTTGCTTATTGTAAAAATTTGAAATTTTCTGTATTTTTACTTCTATTTATCTAGATTTGATTATCCTAAAATAATAATTTGAAAATAGCAGACTTCAAATAAGAGTTTTGACAACTAATATACATTTTTGAAATACTATTGATATGGTCTCAGAAAAATAACAGATAGCTATCAAAAATTATTAGGATTTTTTTTCTGAGTTTAAAAGTAAAATGTTTCTTGAGAAATCCAACTCCAAATCTTAACTCCAAATCAAGAGCTAAATAAAACTCTACAAACTGTTTGATTCAAAAGTCTCTCTGTGGCTTTCATTGAAAAACATGCAATATCAAAGAATAAATGTGGGTTTCCTACATTTTGTTTATTTGTAATTATTTTTTGTTTTATGTAGGTGAAAGTGAACAAATTTCCACACCAGAATCCCAGACTACTGAGCTTAGCCATAATGTTGAGACAAAAGACAAAGTCTCTTTTAACTGTTCTTTTTGCAGGAATTTGCTTACTAACATTTGTAGGTGTGGTTTTTTAGAGTTCAGAAAATAAGATTTGAAAATGTGTATTTACTTTCATCTCAGAGAGCTTACCTTCTAGACATTTTTTCCTAATTAATTGGTATTATCAAGTTCAGACTTCTAACAGTTCATGAAAAATTTTCATTAAACAATTTGGTTTGCTTCTCCTTCTTGTTAAGCATTTAACCAAGATAGTTTTAAGTTATAACATCATATAAAAGAATTACTAAGTACATATCATCCCAATATTACATGCAGTGAGATAAGTTAATTCAAGAAAAATATGAGATTGAAAGCAATGATGAATGTTTAAATTTTTAAAAATACTACTCAGTGGCATAAGCACTTGCTTTGCAAGCAGGTGGTCGTGAGTTCGATCCCCAGTACTGATAAAAAAAAAAATACTATAGTAGTAGTCACATTTCCCTTAATCTCTCAAAACATAGCCCCCTCATTTCAAACACTCTTATTTAGTTATTATTGCTGCTTCCTGAAGCAATTCCGGACATCCTCTAGCTGTCCAGGCACCCTGAGTTGCTTCAAAACACCTTTCATGGTCATTTTGGAAGAAGCAGAAGCCCTGTGGTGCCTGACTTGGAAAATAAGTTGGATGAGGGCGCGCTGTCCCATCTTTACAAGACTGCAGTTCTACTGTGGGACACTCACGTATGTTTGATCACAGCTTGTAAAGACACACACAAAAGATTTCCAGGGCTAACTCAGAAAGTGGTAAGAATGATAGATGGGCAAGAGTGTTCAAAGTGACAGCGAGGGCTACTCAGGGGATTAACGGCAACGAGTCTTTTACTGTAATATTTTTAAAATTTTAAACATCCACAGAATTGATCTCCCCCTCCTTGGTATGCTGCTCTTTTGTACAGAGAATACAAGCAGGACAAATCCCCGGAAGAAGTCGGAATGTACCCCACACACAAAAAAAGGTACAAATTCCAATACTGTTTCACAAAATAATGCGATCACCTCCAGTGTAGGAAATCGGAGAGTATCATACCACAGATAGCATTTCAGTTTTGTTTTAATATGTTCATATAATTTTGACAAGTAGAGTTAGCTGAGAGTATATTACAAAAAAAGGAGCATTGGAATAAAGAAGTCAGCTAAGCAGGAAAAACAGCAAAGTGCAAATAATGTGGATTCGAGAGTATGAGTGTGACCGGCATGAGGGTTAATATGAATTGAATTAATTCACAATGAAGCTAATATCACAATGAAAATAATGTCACTGTCACAACCTGAATCAGACCATTTGCATCTTTATTTTGTCATATTGCAAAACATCCCAGTTTTTCTATTACTTCTTTCCAACGTTTCCTTCATATTTTTTGATGATAGAAAATTTCTAAATTACAAACATGATTGATTTTTTTGGTTATTCATTAGTCACTAGAATGTAGTTTGTAAGACAATTTATAATAGGGCAATTTCTAATCTACTCAATCTTCAAACCTACTACTTCCTAATGGAAAACTTCCCAATGTCATACTTTCTAAGTAATAGAGTTCTTCTCTGTCTCAATGTTACATGTAACTCAGCTAAAATTGTAATTTGCATAACTCATAATAATGTGGCTTTTTTTCTACCAGCCTGAACAACAGATTGGGATCATATCTCTTTATCCTGAACATCTTGCAATTCTACTCAGCATAAATGGGACACATACAAGTGATCGGCCTCATAAAACTGGTGGAATGTTTTCAGTGTTCCCTTTCATGCCAGGTCTCAACTCTGTTCACCTCCTCTCTAGCTAGGGGTGACAAGTGGCTGTCCTAGGGCACAATGCTTGTCTGAAGTGGGCAGATGACCAAGGAGATAGTGCCTCATCTTAGGAAAATTACAGGTGATAGAAAATGTATTTACTTAAGGCAGTCAACTGGCCTAAAATCCTTAGTGACCATATTAACTTTGTGCAAGCATGTTTAAGTATCATAGATTCCACATATGACTTGGAGCAGTCTTGGAGGCTTTGCTGTGTTCTAGACATCATGGCTTATTCCTCACTAATACCATCAGTTCGGTGATCTTGACTTCCACAAGACTGCTGATGACATGCACGTAGAAATCATTCAGTATTTTCATTTTATTGCCTTCCATTAACTCCTATACTCTACCTAGGTGTGCACTGAATATCTTTTATAAGCCAGTGGATTTCTAAAGCTCTTCCTTCTACCTCAATAATTTCTTCCACATCCAGCATTCCATTACATAGCCATTCTGAGGTGTGCCTTAAAATGCACTAAAAGGAAATTTAGAGTGGGAGAAGGTAGTGGCATCATTCCTCCTTTAACTGGCATCTAAAATCAGGAATCTTTTGACTGAAAGTGGTCTTTGAAATATGCAGCTTCCTATGTGGAAAGTGTTCTGATTAAATTCAGAATTGCCTTTCTCCTTGGCTTACTGCTGAATTCCAACAGATGGCTGAATCTATGCATGGTTTAAGAAGCTTCATTCTCTATTACAACTTGCAAGGCAAGGTTTTCTACAGACCCTGAGCTTCAAATACTTCACAAAATTATTACAATACATTCTGCAAATATTGGTTGCTATTATTCTGTCTAATTTTCCACTAACACATCTTTGTGGGTTGCATGTGGTTCTATCATGTGGCAAGGCCAAAAAAAAGCCTAGTGCATGCTGAGAATATGCTTGGGGAGGTGACATAGACATGGGCCAGCGGTAACTGCCAGGGCAGCTCCCTTCCCAGTCATGAGGTATTGCAGGCCAAGCATCACAGTGAAGATATTTGTGTAAAGACTCAAAAGTGGAAAGAGATAATAATTTTTAGTGAAGAAATTCAAAATGCAAAGAGTTGAGTAACTTTTGAATGAAAAAAAAACATTTAATTTAGTGAGGGTTTGAATTTAGAGTCCCCTAAAATGAAATGGATCACAAGCACTCATTTTTATAAAATACTTCTAGCTTGTTATCCCTGCAGGAAATAGGAGTTATCTAGTTTTGCACTAAGCCTATAGTTGGCTGATCCCTGAACCACAGGAAAATAATTATCTCGATTTTTGTGTGTGTCTTCATGTGCTTGCATGACATTTTGTATGTATGAGTGTGTGCACTTGTGTGTGTAAAGCCAGCTATTGAACTGAAATCAAGACTGAGTCTGGAATATGTGGTATTTGTAAAGTTTGGCATATTTTATTCTTTTTAATGAATTGGTCCTATTCCTCCCTAATACACTGAGAGAACACTTCTAGAGAATTTTATGTGATTCTTATTATTGTTGTAAAAAATTATGACAAATTTTGTGGCTTAAAACTGCACAGATTTATTAGCATGAATTTCTCTAGAGCAGGAGCCCAGAATGTGTCCCCGGGCTAGAACAAAGCGTTAGCTGACTTGGTTTTGCCTTAAGGGTCCAGGGGAGCACATTACTCAGGATCTGGAAGCTGCTCTTATGTGTGACCTCTTGCACACAAGGTTCTGAATTCTGGCACACACCATTGTATCTCCGATTACTAACTCCAGGTGTCCTGTCTAGCATGGACCTCATATGCCTGGTATGGAAGGGTCCTTGTGCCTGTTTCAGGATCACTGAATCATCTAGGAAAATCTCTGCCCTTCAGGATCTCTAGTTTCCCAGTGCTGACATCTGCAGAGTCCCTTTTGTCATGCAGGCTGTCATTTTCACATATCCTAGGCATTGGGGCCTGATATCTACCACAAATAAGTTCCAGTACTGCATTCAAGATGATTGTTGATTTACAGTTAGTGCATTTTCTCTGAATTTCCTAGGTCAGGTGAAAGGTTCCTCAAGCTCAGTAAATGTTTCTCTCTCTCTCTTTCAATGCACACAAGTAGTTTACAAAATGCTAATGCGGACACCTTATATTCCATCACAATGATTCCATCTACATCCTATTGTTTAACATCCCAAACCAAGTGAGGTATGTGTTATAGTCTCATTCACTTTCCTATGGCTGTGCCTCCTCAGGTAACTACTAAACTGTTAGAGTAGCAAAATATAACTGCAGTCCTCCTGGTGCTTCCTGGAAAACACAGGCTTATCCTGAAATAATCCCAGCTGGAGCAACATGTTTGAAAAATCAGTGAAAAATAAATTTCATTGTTTCTTTCCAAATCACATGCAGGAAATCCAGCATATAAAAATCATATTCCTCTGTCATCCTCTGAATATAGATTAAGACATGTTTATGGAATAATTATGTAGAGAATGAATAAAGAGGTTTAAATTAATTAAATATAATCACATAATCTCTCTGCTACCTTAGGTAGACAGGAAGGAAATAATTTGAGTAGATTAATGCATGATTTTGGAAAAACACTGAAGAGATTTTTTTCGGGATTCATTAACACATGTGAAGTAGAGGAAAATATTCTAGTTTGAATTGTCAGTTCAAGCCATGTATTATACAGCCATATAAAAATGCTACACTTTCTATGAAATAGGACTTATTAGGTATGAATTCACGAAAGATAGGTGGTTATGAACTGTGGGTTTTCAAATGGTAGGTTTTTTATACAATTAAGATTACTTCATATGCAAGAAATCTCTGAGCCAAATACATTAACTTTTGAGAAGTAAACTATTTCAGATGGCTTGTATAACACAAAGGTAATGCTTTTTAAAAATATGGAAATAAAATGCTCTGGCTCAGTATATAATCAGTTGCTTAAGAAACAAATGGATGATCATTTGTACAACTCTCTTGAGCACCTACTGTATTTAAAAAATTCAAGAAAATTACTTAATGAGCAAATTGTTTTCATTTTGTGCATATATATATATATATATATATATATATATGTATGAAATTTTGGACCAAGATATCTTTTTATTCCAGAGAGAAGAAATATTTGAGATATTTAATATAAAAAGAGAGTAAGTGAGGGGCAATCTATTTCTCAAGGTATTAGAACAGTTACTTTTTCTGAAACAGACATAGATTAGATTTCCTTATCTTTTTCATGTTGCCTAATAATCTGGAAACCAAAGGGATATTCAGCATAATTCAGCGATTGCACATATTTCCATAGTATTCTAAATAAAATAGAGTGTATCATCTGTCAACATTTCAGTGCAAACCACAAGAAAAAGAACCCGCTGAAAATTTAGGAAGTGAATTGTATAAAAAATTATGTGTCATTCAATGGTATTTAACATCCAGAATCCAAATAGAAAAATTCAATTCAAAAGTTAGAACCTGCAATTTTTCAAAGCCTTTATTTTAGACATATATCAGAGAGTTTTAAAAAATCTAAATATTCTTTCTTAGTTCTTCCATTGAAATTTCAAGTAAGTTTGAAAAAAGTTGCAACAAAATGTCTAAAAAGCATATCCTAACAAAATCATATCTATTGCCAACACAGATGACCCTTCTCTATGGATAGAAAAAGAACTGCATTAAGGCAGTGAAAAGAAAATGATAGACTTAAAAGTTAATAATAGCTGTTGTAGTTAAAGTCCTTTAAGGAAAAAAGTAATTTATACTCCAAAAATCAGAGAAAATTTTAATGAAATTCTAAAAAAAATCTCATACATAATATAGTAAGTGATTAATAAAATCTCACTAAAGTCCTGGCTGACATTCTCAATGCATCTATATCTCAAGTTGTTTCTCAGGGTCTGAGGCTCTGTGGATAAAGACACGCCCCCAGTTTGAGCACTGGATACAACTTAAAGAGTTCCTGTGGCCAGGCACCATTTTATTCTTCATACAGAGTTGTTAGATTTACATATATTTGAACACCATAGGAGTTTTCTTGTCTCTTCTCCAACCAATAATATCCGGGGTGTTTTTTATCTGAATCTATCTTACCATGTACCCTTATCTGCAAGTAGTTGTACTAAATAAGAAATAAGACATTGATAGCATAAATGCTGAGAAAATTTTTAGAATATCATATTGCAAGTGAAAATAAGATGCAGACATTTAAATAATCCATTCAAAGATTTTACTAAATAAAAATCAACACTAGAACTCATATAAGATTTTGCATTCTGTAATATATGTTATAGCACACATTTCTACTACTGACTTTAGGAAGATTTTATGGTGAATGAAGGTATCCTTAGAATTTTGGAGAAACATAAAAAGTACCTTTTAAAGAAATTGCACCTTACCTTTTCTCATTTTAGTAATACATTTAGTGAATGTTATGTTAGTGATTTTGATATTTCTAAGACATTTGAAATATTCCTATGCTAATCAGCTCACAAACTCATAGATGAATCTATTGATTACGGAAGCCATAGTATTTGCTGTAAATTCTCTTTATGCGTAAACTTGTGTTGATACACTTTCTCACTCTTTCATCTTTTGAGTTGTGGGGAATATATCAGTACAGATCTTATTTTATGAGATCAATATCTAGCACTGAACTAAGATCGCCTAAGCAAAGATCGCCTAAGCAATCACTTTCTCCGCACTTTGCTTCTCTGCACCCAATGCCTGCAGCATGTCTTTCCTGATCTCACATTAGGGCCATACTTGTGCGGATGTGTTCCCATTGACCGAGTTCCATGTAACATGGCAGTATCTTGAAATAAACTCAAAATCTGGACACTATTTGTGAAACTCAAGTGCAGTGATTTTCTTTTTCATTGACTCAATCTCCATTGTAGTAGGGTAAGATAACTCATTTCGTTGGCATCTGCTCTCATGTTTGAACTTCTTGTCAATTCAAAGAATTGGTAGATTTTTCACAGATTGCATTTCCAATAATCCTGATAGTAGTCCATCAAGAAGTGTCATTCCTGTAGGGTCTGACCTAATTCTGTGATTCTTTCAGCATTAGAACTGCAGTTAGAAACTTCTAATTGCCCAATGCACTGGTGGTGAACCTATGGCATGGGTATTACCGTGTTTTTCAAGACAAAAGATGTTACTGTAAAGTTATCTTTTCTAAACTAAAACCTCAGTATTTAGGTTTAATTGCAGTGTTGGCACTCTGTTAGAAATGTCAGTTTGGGATTGCACTTGGGTACTGGACCTCTAAAAGTTCTGTCACCACTAGCTGTTTCAATCCTGGTAGGGTGTGTGTGTGTGTGTGTGTGTGTGTATGCACATGCAAATGATTTTAGGTTCTCCTATTACATGCAGTCAAATCTAATCTAGGGCAACTTTGCAAAACTTTTATATGAATCTAATCTCAAAGTTTCACTCTCTTTTTAATGGTTAAATTTTTAGATAGTCTAATAACTAGTGTATATATATATACATATATATACATATATATATATATACACAATAGCTATGTTTTCATCCGAAACCTCACAAGACACTACTGTCCCTTCAGACGTTTAGTTATAGACACTCATCTTTTCTTCTTGACAGAGAAAACAGAAAAATACAGCTGTGAACATTCCACAATTCCACCATCACCTGTCAGAAGCAGCCGTCCTCTCTCTCTCTAATTCCAAACCATAAAACCTCTTCCACACCAGCTGGTGTCAGTCCTCCCATGACTGCTTCCCATTCATCTTCCTGGTAATTGTTTCTCTCCTTCCTATATTTTTAATTTCTTCTTCCCACTGAATATTTCATTTTATCTATTGAAGTTCTCCCTCATGATTACGAAAAAGGAAACAGATTCTTTTCATTATGTTTCTCAGCATAATTTCCCTTTTTCTTTCCTGGTTCAGCAAAAATTCTTACGAGAAATGACTGCTAACACTAATCATTTCTTCAGCTCTGAATCCTTGCTTCATAACTTGACTTTACCAAGCAACAAAACAATTACAAGCAAAATCATCCAAGGCCACAGGTTATTACTGAAATAATCCAACAGTTTTATGATTCTTTCACGAAGTATATATGTCCCTGAACCTTTGATTTTCATTACATTTCTCTTCCCTAAATTTTTCCAACTTAGTAGTTTCCCTTCCTTCAGTGTTAGAATTCTTTGGCTATATTTTCTTTTTCTCTGCTATCTTCTCTATTCTTATTTTACTTCATAAAACGTTATATCCATCCACTCATTTTTCTATATCAACTTTTCATTGATAATGTCTATAATATACTTAATAAGATTCAGATGCATGTACTTAACTGCTCTTCAATTGCATATCAGTGCACTTGGATGCCCAGTGAAAAGCAGATGTTTAAACGTACTAAAATGAAAATGAATTCATTAGTTATAAGGACCTGTTGTACTGCACAATACTTGCAAATATAAAAACTATATTAAGCACTTAAAACTGTTTAAGAGGAGAAAATCTCATGTTAAATGATTGTACCACACAAGTACACAAAGGTAAAAGGGGGCACGAAACCTTTGGTGATATTGGATACACCTTGTGATGAGGACCTCACCTGCCTGCAGACTGTCCAAACTCACCGAATCTAATATTTTAAATACACAGATTATCCTGCAATAGAGCTGAATTATCTGAAAACAAATTCATCATATTTTCCTCATTTACTTCTTTTCCTAAACCATTCTCAAATGTATTTATTAAGGATTCACTGGTTACTGAGCCCTCAAAAGCAAATTATATTCTAATATCCCTCTTCTATTTATAATTAATTGCCAATTTCTCGATTGTGCGACTTGTTCATTCTCAAACTTGCCTCTCCCTTACCACCACCACCCCACAGCTTCAGACCTCCACCATTCCCAAGCCCTGCACCTGAGCTGGCCTTTGAACTGTTTTCCCTGGCTCTAGCGTCTCTATGGGGAAGTCCTCTAATTAGAGCAGAAATAGACAAAGTAGAGAAGTGGAGCTTTCGTCCTTCTCACTGGGAAAGACTTAGCTCACCCCCCATTACCTGTGCACATACCACAGACAGAACGCAAACACCACTGCCTCCTTCAGTCTCATCCAGACTCCCCTAGAGGAATTCCGCTCAGGGAATGGCAGCTACATGCATTCCTTGCACACCCACAGTGTGTCATGGCTTGGTGTCTTATCCAGCCCGTGCCTTTACCCTAAACATTTCTTCCTCTGCTTTATTACCTATGTGTTTCTCAGGCCCTAGCATCTGTTAATGAAGAGTCACCCCGTACCCTACTCACCACACTGTGTTAATGGTGGATTTTCTGTGAGAGTGGAGAAATCAGAAACTAGGTGTTCTTTCTCTCATATCCCTGATGCCAGACACTTAGGACAAGGTCAAGCACATCCATTCACAGCGAACAGCGGGAACACTGACCCACTCCATACTCATTTGGTCTCCACTTGTGTTTTATTTCTTATTGGTACGGGAGGTCAGATGTCTAAACTGAGACCACCTGTGATAGCTTTCAGGAGGCACATAGTGTGACTTTTTGTCAGCTTCTGGAGGCCACCGATACTAACTGTGTAACTTTCCTCAGCTTCAAAAGCCAGCAGTACTGCAGCTTCTGCCTTCTGAGATGGCCCTTCCACCTGCTAAGGTAGCTGGAATTCCGGCTTCCACCCCACCCTGCCTGAGACCCTTACGTTTTCCAGTTACCTGTAAATTAATTACCAAATTCCTCATGCATTCCTTATCAAAGATGCTGGGTAATAAGTCTGCAGTGGTAACTCAGTTAGGAACCTTATTCCTCCAGGATCCTGGGAAGCACAGCCCTGGGCCTCCCACACTCATCACCTGACACAGAGTGTGTGAAGGGAAGCAAAATTTTGCCAAATGCTTCTTTTTGCAAACAAAATTGTAAACCAATGGAAGCCTATGTGCACAGAGGTATTACTATACTCTCAAATTACACCTTAAAACTTTTGTGTATTCTGACGCATGGTTCCTGCTATAAAAATGAAGTATCTACGAGTGCCACACTTTGAGGAATGAACGTATTAGAAAATTTAAACTGGAATAGTCCCACTTGTCTTTATTATAACAAATATTATTAACACTCATTTTTGGGCACTAGGACACTGCTCCACATCCAGGATTTGGACATTTTTCTAATTCTGTACTGTTCCAGATATACTTAAAAAAAGATCATCTGTGATAAAATATGAGAATCCATAATTTAGCCAAGCTATGTTGAGCTTTCTAGACTAATTAGATATATTCTCTTCATATCTTAAAATAAGAAATACAATAGTATATACTTATATGGATGATATATGTACCTATCATATACAAAATATGTGTATTTCATGTATCTTATATATTACAAAAATTACATTTATAAGTATATATCAAATGTACCAAATATATTCCACATACATCTGTATTCTGATTTGCATATTTAATCACATCCAACTCACAGAATGAATTACTTTTATTAATACATATTAAATAATAATTAATTGTATGAATATAAACATGAATAGATTTCATTAGCATAGCATGTTTATGTATTCTATATTTTAGATTGTTTGGAAGTTATAGTGAAAATGTTGCTTCAAAAGTTGGTTAAGACAATATAATAGATTTAGTTTTTGTTTGTATACTACTTGGTAAATAATACTACATGCAAACTTTGAGATGCACATCTATTTTCCTATAGGTTAAATGGTTTGCAATGTGTTATTAAGAAATAGACACACAGAACACAATGAATAGACACCTATCAACCCAGAACAAAATGTACATAAAAGGCCTAAGACATTATTGTTCTCCGAGGAGAACTAGGTAAGAAATGTGTTATTTAACTATGTATCAGTGAAAACTTTACACAAATTTAAACTGATAGTTCAGCCTCAGGCTCTGCACAAGCCAAGCCCCTTTATCCCGTGGAACCTAGTCTTGTCTCTCAAGATAAAATCTACAAGGTACCAGCAGATTAAGTGTCTAGCTGGGGCTTGTTTGCTAGCTCATGGGTAGTGCCGTCTTTCTCTACCTCTCTTTCTATGTCTCTCTTAATGTGGATTAGGTGATTCTGAATCACGCATGTCTCAGGTGGCAACGAACAGTCACTATTATAACACATTACGCCAGCTACTCTTACTACACAACAGTTACTCTCAATTCTTCTTGGAGTTGTTATATACTTTATACTCTTTTTCAATATAATTTTAAAGTATATAGGCAACACTACTCTTGAGTAAAAATCTAGAAACATGGAAAAACTGTCAATGGAAAAAGAAAAGTTACCACAATTGGGTAAATATATTTTATAAAACTTGTCTAGTAAGTGTTGGCAGAACTGATGCTTTTGTTTGGTTGTTTCTCTAACTTCATTTACTGTAAGTCAACATAACCCCAGTATATAGATGCCTGCATGCACCTTTATCTCTTCCTCATCAAGTTTGCTTGGTTCTGTTTGCATCTTTCTACCATGAAGCTTCAAGCATTTTGAGTTCAGGGAAATAACTATTTTATTGCTTCTTCTCTTCTAAATGTGTATTCTTTAAAATTTGGATTCTTGTTTTATGAAGTTATAACTGTGCAAATTAAAGTATCAATCTTGTGTTCAGGTTAAGAATATAATTTCAAAAATATACAAAACCTGCCTTCTCCACTGTGCTGTTCCTCCTGACCTGCAGGGTCCTAAGAGAGAGTGAGAGAAGATTAAGAAAAGGCAAGACAAGCAAGTAAAGGAAAGCTAGAACCAGGTGAGACACGACCTCTCTGAAGAAGAGACAGCAAGCATGCAGGGTGGTCTGCATCTTTATTTATACATGATAAAAAGGAGGGAAGAACATGATGGAGTTGAAAGTGCAAGCCCTCAGCATTTTGCTGAGAATATGGAAAACCAGACATTTTCAGAGCTCTCTGTGCTGCAGATAACCAGGGGGAACGTCAAGGCTGAACACCTGTTGTGCAACTGAGCTAGAAGTCAAACTCTCTATATGGTCTACCTCTGGCTTGCCGTGTCCCTGAACTGGCTTTGCTCTAACCCCGAGGAGTTTGCTGACCTCTGGCTTGTCCTCTGCTCAGCTGTGCTCCACCCTCTACTGAGGGTAAAACAGCAAGTGTCCCATTGGGTTGGAATTCCTACCATCAGGTGGAGTAGTGTCGTGGTCAGAGCCACAGATGGCAGAAGATAGTGGACTATCTTGTTCACAAACCGAAGCCCACTCTAGCCAAGCCTCCTTTAGTGTCACCTAATGTTGAAACCTGGCACTTTACAGGGAGCATCCCACCCGTTCACTCAGGCAGACATGATGGCTCCTTCTTCCCCACTTCCTCCACTTCCCACACTTGCTTTGAGGTGATTCGGGGGGGAATGGGCCCCTTTGCCTCTGCCCTTGCCACACCTTTACGACTCTAAAGTCTAGGTGTCAAGTGTGTGGTGATAGAAAAGGCTTCCTCCTCCTCCAAACGTACTGAGATACCATTCAGATCACCACGCTCCACACTGCCTCCTAGCCAAGCTCATCAATATTTAATTCTGTGAAACGTAAGTGTCACAAGGCACACTGTGCCAAAGACACAGCTCAAACCTTTTTATTATCTGCTCCTAATTGCATTCCTTGTGATTCTCTTCTCCTCTGTTCCCACCTCTCCCTTCCATACTTCTGCTTTTGGATGGAGCCAGGGATGAAAACTCCCTGAAAACCTTTTCCCACATTCTATGTTCTGAGCTTCCCTCCTAAAGTATAAGCTAGCTTTTATCCTTGTTGCCACAAAAACAGAAAAATCAAACTTGTCTTCTCTCTCTCTCGCTCTTGCTCTCGCTCTCTCTCTTCCATGAACCTGAAATTTCAAGTTGTCAGTGATTTCTAACCTACCATATGTTTTGAGGAATTTACCTGTATTTCTTAGATTACTACTGAGAACTGACTTGTGCAACCTGATATTAAAAGCTCATAATACTGAACAGTAATTTGTCAAGCTGTAAGTTGAATTAAGCACCCTCCTCTCACTTGCTGAGAATGGAATCACTGTTTACTTTTGCTCAGCTTATCCAGGAATAAGTTCAGGTGCCGAATGAGTAGTAATGTTCCAATTCTGCAGAAGCCAAAATATTGACCAAACAAAGAACTTAGGAGTCATCAAAGATTGCTAGACTCCGCACAAAGCTCTGGCACCTCCAGGCATGTTTTCTTCTTGGCCATGTCCTTAAGGGTAGGTGTCAGTCCACCAGGAAGTGCCTGAGTCAGGAAGGGGACAAAAGTGTGAGGCTGATGGTCCTTCTGGGGGATGTTCATGCCGAGCGCTGAAACAGATTTCTCTGTCTGATGAACTGCTGAGAGTCAGGCTAGTATCTGATGAAGAAGGACTAGAACTATTAATTTTTCTTGGGATAAACACATGAAGAACTAAAGCCAACACACGGAATATAGCGTCTTGTATACACTAGCAGATCACCAAGAGAAATAGGATAAAATCAGAGATGCACTTTAATTGTTCTAATGATCATATTTATAAACATTGAAAAACTAAATTCAGTAATGTGTTCTATTTATTCCAATGTATCTAAATAACATTATTTAAACATGGGATCCAGAAAAAAGTTCATTCCATGTGCAAATTTTAAGTATGTCTTTAAATGCAAAATCCATTTTACATTAATATTACTGATGCACACATTAAATTTCTATCAGGAAGATCTTAAACTGTTTTTAAAGTTGATGCCAAAAAGATAAAAAAAAAAAAAAAGCAATAAGGTCAGGTGCAGTGATGTACATCAGTAGTCCAAGCAATCAGCGGAAGGCCAAGGTAGGAGGATCTTTTCAAGTTTGAGGCCAGCCTGGGCCACAAAGTCAGCTCAAGGCCAGCCTAAACTACACGGGGAGATTCTTTCTCAAACAATAAATAAACAAACAAATAAATAAATAAATAAAGTTGATGCAAGATATTTTAAAAAGCAGATACACATATGTATTGTTTCAAACATAATTAAGCTTTTATATCAACTGTATCAAGCATAAAGGAATTTATGCATATTTAAGTAATTAATGAATAAATTTCTGCATGTCTTACATCTTACAGAGATATCTTAATTCCCCCACTTTAAGAAAAAGCCAATTAAGTCAAACAGTAGGTTTTCATTCAGTATGACAACACTGATAAATTGACCAGGCAATGCCTGTTTATTAAAATGCCTTATCGTCCAAAGTGCATTTTATATATATGCCCAGATACAGTTATATAGTTATATGGACAGAGAAGTAGATACTTATGTAAAACACAAGCAAATATAGATGCAGGCATTACATGGATATATCCGAAATACCGTATTCAGTGTAATTGTTAGCTTAATAACTGACTCTCAGAAAAAAAAAAAAAAAAAAACCTCTATTTTGTGGCGTTTGATGGTTCCCAGACTCTGTGTTACGCTGAGTCCGCTGGGAGGGTCCCCAGTCCATGGAAGTAGGCAGAGCTGCGCGGCAGCGGGCCACGATGTGAAAGAATTTTCAGGCTACGAAACAACACGGCAGAGAGCCTCGAGAACACAGATGACAGTGAAATGCAAGGCAAGGGTTAGGAAGCGGTGAGTTTTAAATGTTTACTATCTTTGCCTTTAGGATCATTAAATTACAATTTAATTTTAATGATGGGTGTATTTAACAACTGGCTCATGAAAATTCCTGAGAATTGAAGCTCACAAGTTGGAGTGAGCAAGCTGGTTGCACGTGGTCACCTACTGCTGGGTGCAAGGGAGAATGCTGACTTCACAGGTTGCGGCAGGGACCCCGGGTTGCTGGTTGGGATTTGGGCCTCCCTACCACTGAGTGGATCCTGAGGCTCACCGGAGAGCAGGTGTCCAGTGAAAGCCTAAATTCCCTTACTATTTACATTAGACGTGGCTCTGGGGCTGTTTTTCGCCATGGGAATCGGACTGAGACTGTTTGTCCCTTTGACCGAGCAGAATTGTCCCTAGCACATCCTTCCCTTTTCTGCTGGTTGGTGAAAGGTGCAAGAGGTATAGATCCCTGAGGCCCTGTGTGGAGTAGCCCTCAGCCAGAATGGACATCTACGTTGGATTTCCAAGTGTGTGCTAAGTGAACGACTATGCCTTCAATTCAGAAGTTTATTACAATAGAGTTATCCCAAATAATGCACACATGGATTATAATTTTCTACCTTCTATTTTAGTACAAAACAATGAATTTTATTTAACAAAAAAAACAAATATATAAGGTAAATTTTATCACACGAGCTTTCAAATGGAGATAATCAGACATCAGGCAAGTGTAAACAATATGCAATTACAATGACTTGGTGAGTTATACTGAAAATAATATCAAGACATGCAAAATAAATCTAATTTAATCCAGAGTTTCTTTACAGTCCTCAACGTTTTTGATCAATTACTGCATGCCCCAAATTTCTTCTTAGTGATAATGTAAATTATTTTTCCCTATCTAGAAACAATTGATTTAAAATTTCATTTATTAAAATAATCTATTACGCAATTTATATTTTCTGAAAGTGTAATCTTTACTGCAAACATATTTGGGTTTCTACTTCCCTTCTGAGGGCTGCTGTCGATGAGACTGGGGAAACAGGTACTCGGCAGACCCTGGGCAAGTGAAACCTGAGTCACCCCCTCTTGAGAAGCTGTGGGGACTCTCGCTCTTGGGGCACAGAGCTCAGGCCCAACCTGGAGAAGCCTTCCAGGACATCCCCAAGATATGACTGCCTTTCGCATTTGAGGTAAAAAAAAAAAAATCATGTAGCAGAAGTTTTAGATTTCCAGTATCTTTTGAAGGACTTTGAAATAATTTCCAGCCATGTTTGGGGAAGCTGTATCTTAATTTTCCTCATCTAAACTTCTCCCATGACACTGCATAAAAGCAGTTAATATGCACTTGTGCATGGGGTCTCTGATGGAGAAAAGATTCAAGAAAAAATGTTTTCAAAGGGTTTATCATGGGCAACTTCTAAAGCCCACTGTCTTATATTTCACAGTAATGTACAAACAAATACTAATAATGATCAATATAATAATGTCATGTATGAATTTAAATATTTATGCTGAAAAAACCTACAGTATCTTTACATACATTGGAAAAAGTACAGTCTCCAAAAAGAATAGGCTAATAGAAGGAATGATATTCTTTTTGCTACTGAATCACTTTGAAACACTCAAATAAGATAAAATGAATTTGTCCTATGTAAATTGTTTTAATTTCATCAGATATGTCCCTCTTGTTTTATTCTCTGTCTAGGATTATTGGTATTTATAGGTGTATTAAGGTTTGTGCTTGAAAAATAAAACGATTCTTGTGATGAAATAGTACAGATATGTCTACTTTATATATACACTAAGGATGAGGCTTTCCTGTAAAATCATGGAGTAGATAATAAACAGTACTTTATGGATAAGTTCTAGTCATTAATAAACCTTGAATTGCACAGAAACATGAGAGAACTTGATTATCTAAAATGAAATTTAGTTAACTTAGACAAAATTTTTCACTATGTAAAAAATAAGATAGTGTCTCCGTAGTACACAGAGTGTCATACACAGCCTTTGCTCTTGAGTTATGCTTCAATGAATTCTAAGTTCAATAAAAATTTGAGTCAATTTTAAATAGACCACAGAATACACAACTTGAGATCATCTATAACAAGTGCCATATCAGGAAAAAATACTGGGATGAAGTATTCTTTTCAGTTTCTATTGGAAATACTGTGAATTTTCTGACTCAGTTTTAATTCACCACCTGAATTTGGGATTATGTTTCCAGATATACTACAAATACTATCTCAACTAGACAAACTGAAGCAGACAAGCCAAAATATAATCAATATACTCTGCACTGTAATACATAATAATACATACCTAAGTTGTAACACATCTACAAATTTCTTCCAGGAAAAAGGGAACTAAGTGCTGAAGTCTTAATGAAATAGTTAATGAAATTTGAATATTTCACTTATCTATTTATGCACATGACTACATAAAATTGAAAAATATTAAGGTCACTGAAGGTATCACTGATAAATAGCATGGAGAAGGAAAAATCAAGTAAAGTGTGGTGGGGTTTTTTGGCTGTTTAAAAAACTGGAGTATTTATTTGGAGTATTTATTACAGCACAATTTGGAGATTGTTAAAATGATCATTGAGAATTCAGAGGAAAATAGAGTGGCACATTAAAATATGGGTAAAAATGCTTTAAAACCCACACAAATATGCTGTGAATTGTGCAGCATTTTCTGTAATCACAACTGCTGATCTATGCTAATAGGATGGTCTTTAGAGTCTAACCATGCATATCAGCAGATTCCTGTACTGCTCTAACTTCTTGTTATAAATTAGTTTGTACATTTGACAACATATCACCTCTCTGAACTCATCAAATTGTAAGTGTATAATACTGACTTTACATGCAGTCTCACTTTCAATATGTCAAAAAGGAATGGATAATCATACAACTGAACTAAAAGCAACAAAGGAAGATGACATAAACTTCTTGTGAGTCCTTAGAAATAATCCTGAATGTTTGCATGTGTGTTTGTGTTAAAGGTTAAAGGAAGTAGAAGTAACTTTGGTTTTTTTCATCATAAGTTGTTTTCATAAATAAGTGCATTAAACCTGGCAATACTAAATTTTAATGCTAGTACATTGCTACTTCAATAAAATTGAAAAGAAAGTTCCAACCTAGTTAACTGATTAACTCAGACTAGGAATCCCTGACCACCTCACAGTATGACTACAAGAATGAACTGATTTGAACTGACTGGTAGAGTTTCATAAGCAGCAGTCATGAGAAGATGCAGTTAGCCTTATTCAAGCTCATCTTGTGTGATCACTACTGACCTTTGGACTGCAGTGCCAGTGTTATTCAGTGACTAGTTTCAGTATGAATTTCACTCAAATATATATGCAAGCTTGTTAAGTGTGAGACTTGGTATGAAATACTTGGAGTACAAAGTTGGTAATGGATGATCTCTGCATTTTTGCGATTTCAGTCCAGTTTAAGATATTTCTGGCTGTCATGAACAACTCACAAGTCTGTCATAAGTCTCAAGGTTTAACTCAAAAATAGTTATTGTTCCTTGGTGAATGATACAGTAACCAAGACCTGCCTACCTGGAGCGGAAGTCACCGGGGCCACACAGAGTACTTAAATGGTAGCTCTGAAGAATTGCTGCAGGCTGAGTGAGGACCAACCCAAAAAGAAATCCATGGGGACCACAGTCTTAAAGGCCATTGCACTCTCATGGCCTTACTAAAGATCTCAAAAGATTCTCAAAGCAAAGATCCAAGAGCCATCTTCTCCTGACTCTGGTAGGTAATAAGAGTAAACAGAGAAAAATGGAACCAGAGATGGCTCAGTTCCAGCCAAGGTCACTCGCCAGTATACAGGACTTTATCGGTCCTCTAACCTCACACTGTGGAAGAACGCCAGCCCTTCCTGTATTAATTAAGAGAGAATGTTTAAAAATAGAATCTGATTGAAGCAGGCAGGGTGATTCACAGAAATAAATAGGGACTATGAATGCAAACAAGATGGTGAGCAGGACAAGTAAACTACCAGAAGTGACACAAAACACTCTGAAAATCAGAGTCCTAAAATACAGCCCGCTAAAAGACTGAGGCATAATTCAAAAATCCTGTAGTCATCCTCTTCCCCATGCAATAACCTTGTAGCCAACAAGTCTTCAGATTAATATCACTACATAATGACTGTGAAAGCTACAAACCAAAGCCTCTCTCAAAGCCGGGGGAGCAGTCAAAACCAAGGATACTGGAAGCCTTTGAAGCCACTGCTACCAATACCTACAACTCTGAACACAGCCCAGCTTCTAGCTGCGTGAAGACCATGTACATCTGCACACAGGTGTTTGTTTACTTCAGCATCTATTGTTGCAAAGGACATGCCTGGTTTTCAAGAATAACAGTAGCAATAAACAATTCCAAGTATTCCAGAAAGCAAAAACAAAATGAGCAAAGCATATGGCAAACACAAAGTGGTACTCCAAAGGAAAGCTACAACTCAGATGTTGGTAAACTCAAGCAGCAAATTTAAAATAACAATAAATAATTTCTTAAGGGCTCTGAAGGAGAGAATAGATATAGAGCAGGAATCAGTAGGTAACGTAAGTAGAGATGGGAACTCTTAGCAACTAAAGAAAATTGTTACAAACTGAAAACATAGCAACAGACACAGAGAATGCCTTCCATGTGGTTGCTACTAGTACAGCTTATACAGCTCAGTAAAATATCAATAAACTTGAAAAGACATCATAAAACTTCAACAACAGAAATAAATTCATAACTTGCCTAACTAGAACACCAAAGGGAATAAAAAGAGGGGATGGAAGAAAAAACCTGCAACATACTTAGAAAAATAATGTCTGAGAACTTTCCAAAATTAACAATATATAATGAATCTCAAATTCAGGAAGTGAGATGAATATCAAGAAGTTTAAATATCTCCAAATACACCAAGCCTATCATAGTCAGACTGTAGAAATCTGAAAGCAAAGGATCTTAAAGAAAAGCAGAGAAAGAGGAAAAAATTCTCACCTTAGCTGTACATATATCTAAACAATAATAATCATGGATTTCTCATTAGATACCAAACACAGAGTGAGTAGAGTGGAATTTTTAAAGCGTTAAAAAGAAAAACAACTGCTCAACCTAGAACTCCTGTAGAGTGAATGCGTCACTCAAAACTGAAAGACAAGGAAAGACTTCCTCACACCAAAAAACAAATCCAAGGGCATTCCTTGCTAGCAGCACAGCTCCTTGAGTAGAAAAAATATGTTTTTCAAATGTTTGGACAGTTTTCTTGTCTTTAATTGATCTAAAAGATATTCTTAAGGTAAAGCCGTAGTGGTTAGCTCTGTGGAGAGGTCGTCGTTTAGGACCCAGCCCACAGTGACTTCGGAGTGGGCTTGGGTTATTCACGCGGGTGTGTCATAGATTACAGGGCTATGGCTGCACTTTATGTATAAATGATGAGTTCAGAGCAAGATTGAATAAAGTAATGTAAAATATTCAATTACAACTAAAGAAAGTGGAAGGGCAGGGGGAAGATCAAGGAGCAAAGGAAATGAATGACACAATTAAAGACATAAATCTCCTCACTGATTTCCATACAGGCTGCACTAGTTTACCTTCCCACCAACAATCCAGAAAGTTCCTGTTTCCCTGCAGCCTCACCAGTGTTATTATTTGATTTCTTGATGATGGCCATTCTTTCTGAGAGCAAAATGGAATCTCAGTGTTATGTTAATTTGCATGTTTCTAAGAAACCGAACAACCCTCCATGTATTTATCAGCTATCTGCACTTCTTCTGAGAAGTGTCTATTCATTTTAATGGCCAATTTTTATTTCTGTGTTCTGAGGGTGTCTGATTGTTTTAGTTCTTTATATATTCTAGATGGTCATTTTCTATCTGAGAGATAGCTGGAATTTTTTTCCCATTCTGTAAGTTGTCTCTTTACGCTGGTGTTGGCAGTTTCCTTTGCTCTGGAGAAGATTTTTCAATTTGATACAATCCCCTTTGCTATTGTTTCTTGTGCCATTGGGGTTTTGTTCAGAAATTTGACTGAGCTATTTCTCTCCTACTTATCTTCCCCAAAAGAGTTAAAGTCATCATATGATAGTGATACATGCATATCCATGCTGACTGCACACAATTTATAATAGCTAAATCTTGGAGTCTATATCCCAATAAAAAAATAAATAGATAAGCAAAATGTGATATTCATACATGAGGAAGCACTACTCAGCCATAAAGAAAGATAAACTCGGGGCATTTTATTGTGAACAGTTGTACCTCAAGACTGCAATATTAAGTGAAATAAATCAGAAACACAAGCTTAAATATCATGATTTCTTTCATGAGAGAAACCCAAGAGATAAACGAATAGCAAATAGCAGATGGATAATAGAAAGTAGAGATCTTTCTCAAGTGGGGAGTGGGACAAGAGATAGAGAGAGAGAGGGTTAGAAGGGAAGAAAAGATGAAAATAGTAATTGAAGTAAAATGGAAATAGAGCTTTTATAAACAAGAAAGGAACCAAGAGTTAAAAGGAACTGGGAGAGATCAGAGGGGAGGAAGGTGGAGAAGTAATATGTTATGTTCATGTACCAACACTCAAAATGAATGCAATCACTATACTGTGAACTTGTGCTAATAAAAATTTTTTTAAAAGATAGGTCACTGTAATGGTTAGATCACTGTAATGCTTAGGTCACTGTAATGATTAAGTCACTGTAATGGCTAGCTCACTGTAATGGTTAGGTCACTCACTGTAATGGTTCAGCCACTGTAATGCTTAGGTCACTGTAATGGTTAGGTCACTGCAATGGTTAGGTCACTGTAATGGTTAGGCCACTGTAATGAATAGGTCACTGTAATGATTAGGTCATTGTAATGGTTAGGTCACTGTAATGGTTAGGTCACTCACTGTAATGGTTAGGTCACTGTAATGGTTAGGCTGCTGTAATGGTTAGGGCACTGTAATGGTTAGTTCACTCACTGTAATGGTTAGGTCACTCACTGTAATGGTTAGGTCACTGTAATGCTTAGGTCACTGTAATGCTTAGGTCACTGTAATGGTTAGGCCATTGCAATGGTTAGGTCACTGTGATGGTTAGGCCATTGTAATGGTTAGGTCACTGTGATGGTTAGGTCACTGTAATGCTTAGGTCACTGTAATGGTTAGGTCACTGTAATGGTTAAGTCACTGTAATGGTTAGGTCACTGTAATGGTTAGGCCATTGTAATGGTTAGGTCACTGTGATGGTTAGGTCACTGTGATGGTTAGGTCACTGCAATGGTTAGGTCACTGTAATGGTTAGGCCATTGTAATGGTTAGGTCACTGTGATGGTTAGGTCACTGTAATGATTAGATATCTTGACTGTCAACAGAGATTAATAAGAAGTGCTGGATTTCTCTGTGGTGTTTGCAGAGATGAGCAGCCTTGGGCAGATGGCTGGCTCAGACCGTGCAGGGCTCTATCCAGAAAGCTCCCGGCCTGGATGGAGTGAAAGGGAAAGAAGTAGTCTGCTTTCTGCTCTCCGTTCTGCTAATGTGGGTTCTCATACTGCCCTCACCCACGGATATCAGGACCCAGTTTTTTTATTCTTTTGCTATAGACTCACGTTCCTGACTGCCCAGAGAGCTTAGGCCTTCCGCGTCTGACTGTGGCTATATCCTTGACACCTCTGCCTCTGTGAGTCCCAGTTTCTTGGGCTGATGGCTCCTGGATCCTCCAAGAGCTCTCCTGCACTCTGTTGGCCATTGTGGGCCATCCCACCTCTGGTCCCATAGATTTATCTAATAGTTCCCCTTCATAATTTTGTGCTCTATCTTATAAATTTTATAATTTACTGTACATATAGCCTATTAATTCTGCCTGTCTAGGAAACAGTAACCAATGCAAGTATTAATCCAGCTATATCAGTAATCAGTATAAATGTGAATGGTCTAAATACACCAATAGAAAGACAGATCATCAAAGTGGCAAAGAAAAAAAACAAGGCCACTGTCAAAGTTAATCTCATGGTCTATGTTCTTCCCTGCTGTCCACTTCTGCAGTGTGAAGAACCTGCCCTCTAAACTTCCTCATGCTCTTTGCCAAAATCTTGCACACATGTCAAAATCCTTCTTCAAATATAATGGTCTGCTATGGTGCTATGATGTAATTCATCCTGGGAAATTACATAGTTCAGTGTTTTTTGTGTCTTGTATGAATATATTTACAACTTACCTTTACTGGTGAAGTTTTGGAATTTGGTGGCCCCAAAGTTTGCTTTCTTAGGACACTTATTAAGGGCCCCTATATTACAGGGTCACTGTATGCTACAAATCACAGAAAATATATTATAATATAGCCCATATTTTTTGCTACAGGATGTCATAGAGCATTCAGTTAAATAACTTATTGGAACTTAAGCTAGTTAGTCACCTGCCAGTGCCCTGTTGTGACATTACCCTGTAGTATCCATGAAATGTTGTTATAAGAGGATAATAAAAACACTGGCTTTTGTCATCATCTTCAAACAAAATTACCTTAAGTTATTCTAGATTTCCAATTCCTCTATTCTCATGCACATTTGGGTATGGGGTATATGAATTTGTTTTCCTTTGATGAAGATTTTGATTCATTTCCTAGGGTCCTTCAATAAACAGTGAGTAATTCTCAAAAATTACATCTATATATTTTCCACAAAATCCACAATAGTATTCAGTAGCAATAGAAAAAAGCTGGTTGAGTTCACTGAGGAGAGATTTCCTAATCTAAGTGTCTCTGGCTTCACAAATTCACAAAAACATATTTATTCAAATGATCTATACTGCTTGCAGTTTAAGCACTAGACACCAACATAAAGAGACAAATGATACCAAGAGTTTACCTCAGTCTGTTCCCTGTACCCAACCTGCAGAGCATGACCTTGTTCAGCCTCCACTAATTCATTTAGATTCTATTTCACACACATACTGGGTGGATGGCTGAATGGATGGATGGATGGATGAATGCATGGATGGATAGATGGATAATTTCTGTGAAAGATATGTTAAACAATAAAAAGATTAACTCATTTGGAAACAATCAAGTTTGTGACCAAAGAAAATAATGAAATAGATACAAGTCATAAGAAATATTAATCCTAAACAATTAAGTAAGGAATTGTGAGACGTGGGCAGGGTTGAGGAATTGTGGAGCACATGGAATGAGTTGGTGACTGTGTCTCCTCTAGGGGGAACACTCTAGAGAACCCACACATGACTTACTGTGGCCATACAGATGCTTCCCCAAGACAAACAGATCAAACTCACAGTGCTTCAGTAGCTTGTTCATTCACAAGCCCCCGGCATTGGCCAAGCTCATTCCCACTTTATTGCAAAGCAAATTTGTACCCTTGGCCTCAAAATCTCTATCACACACCTCCATAACTTCTTTTTCAATTGATTTAATAAGCCCTGTGTTTCCAGCATGTTCATTGGTTGCCTGGGCTTCCATTTTCTCTGCCTGAGATAATTCAGACTGTAGTGCAGTAAGTGAATGCCACTGCCTAGGGGTAATTTTTACACAATCACTATTAAAACTATGCATATCTCTTAGTCCGCACCATAGTAGTCTACATATTCAGAGAGGATATTAGAGAGTGATTATGGTAAAGCGGAACATGGGAATCATCTTTTAAATATCATTGCTGCAGTATTATATCTAATTCAAGCTTACCCGTATTCCTTTAAAATTAAAAGAGATAAATAGAATTTTAAAGTATTCAGCAAATAGAAAGAACATTCTAAATATGACTTTTAACTATTCAAGTATATCTGAATGTTTGTTGTCCTCCTGATTAAATATTTACTTTACAAAATACTCATAGTGAATTTGCCCCAGAGTAGATATTGATGTAGAAAAAAAAGGAGATAATACCCCTCAATTACACCATCCATCACAACCCGACCATTCATCCCAAATCCTGTCAGTCATCTTGAATTCTGAAGCATTAATAAAAACATGTTCCATGTGCTTCATCATAACTGTGGTGTAGTTGGAAAAATAAAACACATAAGCCCAGGAATCTGCCATATATTACCGTGAACATCAATGTAGGTGAAAATACAGCATCAGCCCCATTTGGTGAAAGAGGCTACTTATTCTGTGGCATTTGCCTACTTCAGGAAGATACGCAGATATGGGAAATTTCCAAAAGGGGCTTGAAACATCCTGAAGAAAAAATAATGAAGAAAGCTTCTTTACAAGGCGAATTATGAAAGTATCCACACAAAAGTTACATTTTTTCCTTACTCTCATAAAAGTCACTTGTATAGCATTTCCCTGTTTTATACATAGGGAAATGTAGAGCAACAAAATCCCTAATATTAAATGTTACAAAAATCCCTAATATTAAATTAAATTTAATCTTTTGTAGTAAAGCAAAACAAGAAGTTTAATCTACTTCCCTCTAAAATCAGAAAGTGTTAGATTTATATTTCTTTTAAAATGAAAATTATTTAATAAAATTTTATAATGTAAAGTAAAAGTTGTGGTAAATCTTACATTCTCCCTTTTTTATTATAAAAAGAAACAACATAAAGAACTACTTAGGGCTGAAATATGGTTGTTTTTAAAAGACCAGAGCTAATAAAGCTAAACAATGAAGATTTAACTCAAGCTCAGGATATGTCATGGCATTATAGAAAAGTACAGTAAGCTTTTAAACATCTGAAAAATTGGGCAATTATTTTGTAAAATAATTGGCTTTGTAGATAAGGATACACGTCTTCCCGTGGAGATTATATAAACATCTTTAACACCACAGGCATTTTGAAGGTATATTCTAGAGAAGGAATAATACAACTTTGACCATTGAAATGTGTACTGACATTTTTAGAACTACAGGATCAGACATAAATCCCTGGACAAATTATGAGTCTTGAGTCTCTGCTTTAATATTCAGGAAAAAAAATGGTAGCAGCAAAGTCTAGCAGCTCAGCAGCTACTTTCCTTCTGTGGGATACAATTCAAAGCTTCCATCTTATGTATTGTTCCACCATTGCCACGCAAAGCACTTCTTTGTACATATATAGAATTTCAACAAGAGGATACGTCTGTCTCCTCAATGGATTGTGCTTTGATGCTGTTTTTATTGTGCAGCCCCAAAACTCTGTCCTCAGGCCAGTGCTAGAGTGGAGCGTTTGACTGTTGCAGCCCTAGGCCGCATGAGTGTTCTCTATGTCTCTCCTTCAGCATATGCTGCAACCAGTAGCAGGGACTGTTTATGCCACATCATGAAGAGGAGACGGCAACACCGCTTCATCAACATCTGTATGTCTCTCCTCCACCAAAATCACTGCTGACAAAATATAGAAAAGTATAACATGTGCATGAGGAAATCAGGATCCTCAAATATAATAACTTGAAGAACCACACAATGAAGCAAACTAGAAATAACACTTCATTGTAATATGCAAATACATATATATATATATATATATATATATATCCTCAAGAAATTCAATACTGCTGGGCAAGCATTCTCCCCCCGAACTATGCTTCTCACCCTTACAATTTACATTTTTTGAGCAAAAATATAGCAGTCAAAATTTTTGCTGCATTGAAAAACATTTGTATAATCTGAGACAAATTATACCTTAACCATTAAAGAATTATCCCAGTCAAATATTGTCTACACACAAATGCCCTCTCGCTATTATTTTTCAAGGCTGCTTTTAAGTGCATTTTGCTGCATGAATCTCTGATAGGACGCAGTGTTTCTGTTTAACAAAGTGCTGATGCTGTGTCCTTGCGGTTGTGTTGTGTAAAAACAGTGGCTGTGATGAAGATTCAAATGACACATGAAATATACATTACTGGATCCTCCTCCTCGGTACATTTATTCCTGATTGCACCTAGATCATTCAGTTGCTTCTGAAAAATATGGGCCTAATGGAAATCTTTGACTAGACTGGGGACCATGATTGTCAGTAACATCTGTCTTAATATGTGGGTAATTCCAGTCACTTATTCTTGATCTAGATTTTCATGGTAGCTCATCATGATTATAATAAATTCTCCATACTCTCCAACATGTTGCAGAAGCAAGAGATGTTTCAATCAACAATGTTTATCTGAGAGTTTGTTTATTGAACTAGTGGAACAACAGTTACCTTAAATGTAATTCATCAAGAATTGAGGCTCTAATTTTATTGCTTTCCTAACGTTTATGCTTTCATAAACTCTCCAATGCAAATGATGTAACAGAAATCACAAACCTCTTGGTTAACAGCGTTTTCTCCCAGCTATTGGAGAAGACCAACTTTAGCTTTAGGCTTTAATTAACATTAAGATCTAACCACCTGTGTGTATGACTGTGCATGTATGTACCCATAGTTGCATAAATGTACACAAAGTGTGACTGCAAGTCTGTTAAAAGATTTCCCTTTCTCTACATTTGTGACATATGGAGCTATAGAAACAGGTAATTGTGACAAGTTCTACTAACAAAAACTGCATTTACTATTCCTCTCACTATGCTGTCGGTAAAATTCTGTGAAAACATCCAAGAAAATACACATATAAAAAAAAAAACAGGCACAAAATTTAAGTTGCTTCAAGGACTCTTTCAGTAAAAAGTGTCAAAAATAATCATAGATGATCATTATAAATATGAAAATCTTAAAAAGTATGAAAATAAAAGCAGCACACAGTTCAGGTGTCTGTGTCCTTCAGCCCTAAGTTATGTAAAAAGATGTCAGTGTGAAAATTTTCCTGGAAATCTGGACCAAGTTAGGAAGGACAGGTGCTGCACTGTATGAATAAGGCACTCATTAATCAGAAATACACAGCGTCCGAGCTTGGAGAAAAGAGAAGATACTGAAAACTGTGTACTATTGGTAAATTCCATTAGACTTCTACATCAGAAAAAGAATCTATGCATTGAGAAGGAAAAGAGAAAATTCTGAGGGGAATGTTTATTGTTAGATTTTAAAAATTCAACTCTTAAACATACCTTTGTTTTCAGATAACAGGCAAATTAATAAGCAATAAAGATTTCTACCATGGAAGTAACAAACATACATTTCAATTTTATCTTTCAATGCTAAATATTGCACTTCTACCAAATCTTATTTAACTTACAAAAGGTAATGACTAATGGTGTGCAACGAACGTCCATTCAGTCACTATAGCCTGCTTTCTGATGGTTTTTCAAAATTAAGCCTCCAGTAAACATAATGAAATACGTCTTGTGATTCACGTGTATGTTTTGCATTTAGCTTTATCTGGGGAAAGAGAAATGGGAAAATAATATATGGAAGTTTTCCTTTTTAAATTGTAAAGTATTAGAAAATTTCTGCTGTCGTTTAGTAGCCTCTTGCATGACTTTTCCTAGTACTATTCATTGTCACACTATAAAGTAACACTTTTGCTATGCTACCAGAATTTCAGTGAATTTTTTACACTGTAAAAGTAGATTTGAAAAAAAAAAAGTAGATTTGTAAAGAGTATTTTTAGCTGCACACTGTCTTTTAAAGGCATCTCCAATCTTTAGAAGCTAGGATAGATAAAGCAAATATAGTGATACCTTAATACTCACTGTCAACTAATTGCGGGGGGTGTAAGGGAAACCCAAACAGATGCCAAGCAAGTTGTTGAGGTTGAAATCGGCACCAAGTCGTGAAGCAGCGGACACTGAGAAGCTCTGGTTCTCGAACCCACTACCAGACAAAGAGAAAAACTGGGGCAAATTTTCATGTCAAAATGAGCTGAGGAACAAATTCAATGAATTTTAAAGCAGTTGAGCATCAGAATATCACTGTAGAATGAAATACTGACAACTTATGAACATGTTTTCCAGTTTTGCTATTGCAATAACATAACCTCCGCAAGATTAAATCCTATGCCATACATTTAAAAACTTGAATACAAGAGAAATTTTTTTGTCTGACTACACAACTGAATTCAGACTATTAAACTATATTTCTTTAATCTTTTTTAAAATGAAAATAATGAGTTTTCACATATATCCTGTCGCTTTAAATTAGCTTTACTTTTATGTTCTAAAGCTTTCCTTGTCCAAAGAAAGTTAAATAAACTTAAAGTTTCCTATTTTGTCCAAATAATACTAAATATTGAATAGGAAAAAAAATGTCAATAAGACTAAAGATTACTTTTTTACTGTAAGTTGTCCAGAAAGTTGTTAAATGTCAAAACATTTTATATTTTTCTGTAAAATGACATTTTAATTATGTGCGTGTTACATGGCAGAACAAAAACATGCCAAACTCTAGCCCAGCCCTCCGGTCCACTGGCAGACAGAATATGCACGGGAACATGAAAATGTTTGACTTAAAGTCTGCAGTACAGGTTTAACGTTTGAGGCAAATGCTGCATGACAGGCAGTATGTTTACTAATCTTTCATCAATCCATTCGTCCTTACTTTGCGTTCAGCAGAGTTAACCCAAAACAAGTCTTGTACTTGTTCGTGAAAAGAGTCTGTCTTGTCAATTTAAGAGCCCTTGGTGTCCTTCCTTATTTGAATTTATTAAAAATTTTAATTCAGAACTAAATAAGACTTCCTATCAGTCTGAGGGAATTCTGTTCACCTTCAGGTGCCCTAGTGACAAATCTACTGTTGCCCTTTGTTGGAATGGTGTTTATTACTTAATAGAAATCTTCAAAAGCACTCCCTTCCAAGAGTTTTTAAAAACAGAGTAGCCATCTCTATATATAACTCAAAGTAAAAAAAATTTAAATGGATATTTATGTTTCCTATTTCAGACATTTCACAGGTGACTCTGAGCTAATGATGTCATCTATACCAAATTCTTCCTCACACGCTACTGCGTTGCTGATTACTGAGGCTCTGAATGGAAGCCTTGTTGAAGCTAAGGTCCAGTCCATCTTTGGTTTCCCCAGTGGTGTACCTGTCATACAGCTGCAGAATGGCCCATGAGGAGTATTCTTCAATGGAACTGGCTTTTGTCTAATTCTCTATAATATTTTGTCCTTGCCAGTGACTTATTTTCAATGGAGTCACCCTTAAAATCAGCTCCGTATTAAAGAAGTTACTTGGAAAGTTGACAGGCTGTCAGCACCATAAGTTACACTGTACCCCTTTACCTTTAATTTAATGAGTATATCTAGTTCTGGTAAAGAATCAAGATTATGGTCATCAAATACACGTGTTCTACTGATTCCTTCTAAGTGTAAATTTATTTCACTTAACTGTGAGACTTGCAAAGCATACACAATCAGCTATTAACAACTTGAATGAGGACTTTTTAAGTGTCTCCATTCGTTGTTGAGACCTGCAGGTTGTATGCAGGGTGGTAATGATAAGGGGCATAGAATTCACACGGGGTTTGTGCTCGTCTCTGTGAGCAGGGCTGTGATCATGTTGTGGTCTCTGTGGTTACTCTCAGGGCAGCAGAGCCTTCAAATTCTTCCTGTGCAGCTGTTTTTGGAGGGTGTATTCCACCTGTCAGAGTGGCTTATTTAATGTCTGTTCCTCTGTTGTTTCTTGCATTTCTCTGCCTGTGTCTCCCTAGGAGACCGTCTTGTAGCTGACTTTGTTTCTGACTCGGTCATCCAGCCTCCTGAGGAGGGAGAGGAAGAACCTGCCTTCACAGGACAAGGGCTGTGCACCTGCAAGCAGCAACGGCCTTCACAAAGGATCCTGCCCCGCCGCCAAGTGGAATGGAACCAAAGGTCATTCCTGGCCCTCATTTTTCTCTTTTTTTTTTTACTGTGATTTTGTGTGACTGCCCTCCCTGAGTTGCTGAAAAGCCTCCATGCCACACGTTTTGTTGACCTTCCTTTCAAACCTAAGGTCTTGTTCCACTGCTCCATGTATCATCTATGTATGCAGAGATGCAGAAAGAATTATGATAGATTTCATGCTTGAAAACAACAAATAAAGCCTCTCCCAGCTGGAACAGGTCAGTCTGGCATGGTGCCTTCTGGTTCTCCACTCCAGGTATCAACCCACTGAAATCACATTTGCAAGTCCCATAGAAAGCTCAATAGGAAAACTTAACTTCTGTGCTCCTTTAGTTGGGACACTAGTGTCCGCTTTAGCATTTGTGCTTTCAGGGATGCAGGGGCCTCCTCGACTCTTTGAAGATACCAGCATCCCCTCCAAGTGACTCCACATATCTACAAAGCCAGTGTGTCAAATCACACTTTGAATTTCTCAGAGCAGAGATGTGCTCTGCTTGCAGAGGGTGAGTTGATTAGGTCAGACTTGATTACATGATCTCCACATTTTCATGTTAAGGGGGCCACGGGAACTAGCCTAATCAGAGGAGTAAAATCCACTGCAGTCACAAGCACAGAGAAAGCCAGGTTATGTGTGTCGGGTGACAGAGAACTCTGGGGGCCATCTTGTGATGCTTCTGTGCTCAGTACAGCAGCACCATGGGTCTGGGCAGAAGCTGAGATAAAGCTGCTAGTTCCTGCCCCCACCTAGATCCCTAAGATTCTTCCCCTTCTTCTCGGTGGGTTTCCTGTGGGAAAAGTCCATGTGTGAGTGTGAAGCCTGCTAGGCTCTGGTCGCCCCGGTTTGCAGTCTCATGCTGCGACATGCTTGGCCTTCAGCAACCTCTTATGGTTTCTACCTGGATCTTCCCAGCAGTGTGTGTGGAATTCGCAGCTTGTGCCTATCCACACAGAGGTGCCAGCCCCCTCCCTGCAACACCTGTCTCTCCAGGGTTTTGGGACAGTCGTTTGCTCTGACACTTCCATTTTCTAAAGGTTTCGAAGAAAGTCCTTGGATTCCAGTTCGTTTTGCTTTGTCTTTTCTATGAGAAGCATCTTTCCCGCTCTTTTCGTCTCTGAACAGGATCCATTACAGCTGCTGATTTTGAGACTTTGATGCACAAGGTTTTACATACCTATGTAGGTAAACCAAATGCACTTTTAAAGATAGCACAAGCTTATTATTTTTCAAAAGAAAGGAAGACTTTTCCGCTCTTAAAGACAATAAAGAAAGATGATTGGCTTCTAGATTTAGCTTTCATAGACAGTTTTGAATAAATATGCACAAGTCAACATAAACACAAAAGAATCAGATAAATCCTTTAACTTTGTTTTTTGATCTGCTGTCTGGTTGCATTGGTTATTACACTGTTATCTAAAGAATAAAGAGCACTGGTGAGATTTAGGGTCTTCTTTCCTAATGTTAGCACATTTATCATGTGATCCTGGCTGTGTACGTTTCAGATTTGGTTGCCCCATCGGTAAGATTAATTTTTGATGCTGAGTAGTTCTAAGTTTCTCAAGTGTAGCTTTGTTATGTTCTGTACACACACACACACACACACACACACACACACACACTGTGCCTAACAGACAGAATAAACGTAGCCTTAATTAATATAAGTATGTGGAGTAAACTGATTTGGAAGCTTCCAAGCAAATCTTCTACCAAGTGCATTCATGTAGCAACAATTTCAGGAGCACAGAAAACACGGTGGAACCTGAGAACTCCCAGACATTCAGAGGGAATCCAGAGTCCACATCCTTCACGCAGCTGGTAAGTACCATATTCGGGAGTCTGAGCAGATGCATTTTTACCATCAGTGCAGTGTCTGTTACAAGATGTTGAAGAACACTCACTTTATGCTATTTTTTTAAAAAAAATTATCTTTAATATCATCAAGAAGAAATTGTATCAAATTTTAAAGTAAATTTCAGTTTATCTTCCAACCCTATAAATGAGAAAACACATGAAGGAAGGAGACATGGAATTTTAAAGAGTGAATTTGTCTTCAAGCTCTGGTTTAATTTTTGTTAATTTTTTTTTCTTTTCGACATAAGACGGAGCAAAGTGGAAAATTTCCATATATTATTCCAGCAAACGCAGTCAAGTGTGTAAATGGAAAGAAAGCTTGTGAAATCAGTCTAGGACATCCAGAGTCCTTTTCATCATGTTCTGCTTTACGTGTGTGTTTGTTCTGTACATGGCTCTGGGCAGTTGCTCTGTGGGTTGGAGGGCTTGTGTGTCAGACGGTCGCACTGTTCCCAGGAGATCTCCCAGCTGGCGTACCGCAGGCCTGCAGGCCAGCCGAAGATGGATGAGCACGTCAGGCCACAGTGAGTGACCATCAATCCATGCTCCCACTGAAATGACAGCTCAGTCTGCAGTGTGCAACAGGAAGGAGATACACTGCCCTGTATTTTCCACTCTGCCTCATTTGCTGCCTCCTCTAGAAATGAGAGAAAATCTACTGAAAATCAATTTCAGACAGCCACATATTACTCAGTGACATTTCCTTAGGCATCACATATATTTAATTGTACTAAATATTCTGGTAAACTCATGTTTCATCACATAGGAACCTGGAAGGCAAATGAACTTTTTTTGTGTGTGTTGTTTATAATATATTCTATTGTTCTGCTTTATTTTAATTGTACTTATATCAATTCTAATGTGAATTTAAATGCCACAATGCTGATTGAATTATATAATACTGACCATTTTATCTTAGTGGTGTTGGCTTAGTTTAATCTTTACCCTTTTGTTTAATCTAACTCTGTTTTTCTAAGGTAATTCCTATATTTTGATAACTAAATGCATTTATTTTATAATTAACCTACAAAGACTTTCCCGAATAATTTGCAAAAGGGCTATTATAAATATTTAATATATCAACCACAATAGTCTAGAATTAAACTTATGTCTCTGTTGTAAAATTTGGGAAATATCAGAAAAAGACAATAGTGAGAACACTGGCAAAGTAAAGCTATTTATTAACCGGCAGTGGGTTTTGGAAGTAGGCTTGGACACTGAGAATATTTCAATGACTTTTCTAGCTTTTGTTTTTCTTTTTCTTGTGAAGCATTAGCCCTTTGAGCTATGGATGGCGCAGCACAGCGGCTCCTAAAGTAGGCTCACTCTTCCATGTGAATCCTCCACTGCTGTGGGAAGGGTAGTATCATCTGATTGACCCTGATCACATGATCAGGGGATCTTTAACTCCTGCTGGAGTTGCAGTTCAGTCCCTGGCACCTAGGAGCTCAGTACCATGTGATTATTATGAAATGGAGCCAGATGTATTGTGCAGTCTTGTAAGACCCCAGATTCAACCCCAGTACTGAAAGGTCAGGGAGTGTTATACATTACTATTTACATCTCAGAAGCCATCCTTATGAGGAAAGCAGACAGTGCAGATTTAATTTTATTAAAGATCAGGTCATCCTGAATTGTCCAGATAGATCCTATGTCCAGTGACAACTATCTTTGAAGAGAACTGTAGAGGACATTGGAAGAAAGCCAGTGAAAATGATGGGCAAAGTGCAGCTCAGCAGCAACAAGCCGAATAATGTGCAAGAAGGACCAGAAGTGGCAGGGAATAAGGAAGGATCCTTCTCTGGACTCTTCAGAAGAAGAAAGCTATGGGGGAAACTGGGGTTTCAAAGCTCTGGTTCCAGCACTGACAGCACATGTTTTTGCTCTATACCAGCAGGTTTGTGGTGATTCATAGCAGCTGCACTGTAGCCAGTGCAAAATCCAAGCAAAGACATGACAGAGCAAGCAGGAACTTTAAAACCCTAATACCTAACCCTTTCCTGAAATCCTTTCAGAATTATGAATAAAATAGCATTTAAAATAAATATAGAAAGAATTGATGTTTTCTGAGTGCTAATTCAGAAATTTGAAATTTCTTACCATTCATACAGGGCACATTTTATGTCTTTAAAATTTTATGATTTTTATTATGTACTTCTTATTTTTTAATTACCAATTATTGCTAAAAGTTTTTGTCATCCCCATCACTGACCACTCTCGGATGTTGTGAGTGGATTATGTGGGTATAATTACTTTGTCCGCAGAGTACTAAATACTGGTTTTCACATTTATTTGTTTCTGATAATATCTCATCTTTGGAAATATTAAATTACAGGGTAATCAAAGACAAAAATAAAAACATGTCATTAGAAGCCTCCACAACTCACTGACGTCTGAACATCTGACCGCCCGTGTGCTCTCAGCTTCTCTCCTGAATTTTGAAAACCCAGAGCAACTCTCTCTCCTGGCCACATTAGCACCCTGGTTTCTTTTCAAATCAATTTTCTGCTTCTTGGTCAGGATGCCCCCACAATTATTTTGGATTATAAAATTTAGATATTTTTTCAAAGCAGAAGCACCTATATGGACAAGGTCCTGGGTATTTTGGGTTTGCTAATCAGGGCTATCACAGCGCTGTTTTGGCTCAGCTGTCTGCAAAAGCCACCTGTGTGTGAAAGGCAGGTGGATCGCTGGATGAGCATGCCCGTGGGAGGTGTCGCCTGGTGTCTGTGCCTGTGACCTGACCAGGAAGTCTGCGTCCCTGTCCCAGCTTCTCCTTCCTCTCCCTGTCACCAGGTCTAAGCCCCTGTTCTCAGCCAGAGGGGAGGCTTCTGCTCTGAACGAGAGACTGGAACCCTGAGCCAAAATGAGTCTCAGGTATTGTGTCCCTGCAGAAAAAACTGAATGAGACATCCCCTGTAATTCTGTTTCCTCCCCAGTCCCTGCCTACTTGGGAATTTCACTTCCAACTTATATTTACAAGGTGAGGTCTTGTCATTTTCCTCCTGGTAAATGTTATTACTTACAACACTGCTTCTCAAGAGGAGCATCCCCCTCATTTGGGAAGCAGCACTGCATGCTCAGAGGTGCCCTGTATATTGTAGTTACTAATTGCTAATCATAGCCGCCTAGTACTGTGACAACTAGCACGTTTGCAATGCCTTCTAGGGGAGTCGTACTATGCTGGTTGAGAATTCCTAACATCAGTTAAAATGTATTTTGATAAACCAATTTGGTCTGCTAATGTCTTTGATTACTGTTCCCTTGACATTCTGTCTACGCCTCTAGGATGAGTGCTCTTCTTTGCCAGCCAGGATGGCAGACTTCAAGTGAGTGTGTGCACTGGTGCCGTTATTGGGCCCTGGCTTTCTTCAGTTCCTTAATCACGTAGTCACTCTCCAATGCTTATCAGAGTTCAACCCCAAGGTTCATTTTCTTCAGCTTTTTAGCTCTACTTGCTTTAAAAATCCAATTTTGTCCATGAGAAAATTGTTGCCAACGGATTATTGTTCTTTTCCAATTAATCTGTCTCTTCTTTCTGGTTTTCTTCAGATTTTTCATATATGCAGACACAAAGAGCAGCATGAAGTACACTGAAATGCCTACTTGTGTGGATTTATGCTTATGCTTTGTTTATTCTGCAACACATTTAATGGGAGTTTTCAACCTGAAAAAAAATGTATTTTTCTCGGAATATCTCCTGGGTACTATCTGAAACCTCTACTTTTGTCCTTTATTGTTTAACTCTGCTTTTATAGATCATTCCTATGCAGTTTGTGTTCTGTTTTCAAAAAGTATTTGCTTAATATACTATTTAATAATATGCTGTTTATTGTTTCTCTTTATATAGACAACTTATTTTAAAATGTCATTTCAAAAATTGCAGTTTTCCTTAATAAAATCTATGATTTTTTTCCCATCTTAATCATAATTGAAATATCTGCAGTTCTTGAATTGTATCACTTTCACTTGCCATCTTAATAATGCTGTTAGCAAGAAAATGTTCATATGAACTATCTCTATGCATATTTATCCCTAGGAGAGCATCCCCTCCTCTGTTACTTATCTCCAATGGTTCTGATTATTCTAAAAGTCTCATAGTTTCTTCTAAAAATTTTAGAAACCCAAAGCAATCCTGCAATTGCTCCACCCTCAGAATTCTAGACCCAGCTAAAGAAACGATTTCCCATTGGCCTTAATGCATACTGAGCTACACATTTTGTTCATCTCAGTGTAGTTCAATGTATTCTTAATTTCTCCTGCTTTCTTTTTTGCTGATCCATTGGTGATTTATGACTGTCTTCTCTTCTACATAACTGAATTTCTCAAACTTCATCCTGCTATTGAGTTCAAATTTTATTCTATGAAGATGTTTAGAAAACATGTTTAGAAATCATGTTTGATGATCTTAATGCTTTTCTATATACTGCAGCCCTAACCATTATGTCATGAAGAAAAAAAAAGCCGGACTAATTTTTGAGATCATTTTTATTTTTATTTTTTAGTTTGTTACATATTTTATTTTTTAACTTACATGCTTGTGGTACATAATAATTACACCACTGTAAGGAACTGGTACATGTCTATAACACATTTCAGTTATTTTTTACCCTTCTGTCCACCATCCTTTTATTTTTCCAGCATCAGAATCATTTATTTATAACACATTATAAACCAAATTTTCATATGTACAGATTGAAAACCAAACTAATAGGCCAAAGGACATAGACAACATGTAAGGCACTTGCACTGAAAGGTACACTTTTATATACATCATCCATGCTGAATTCAAATGCCTGTTTTTCTCTTTTTTTCCTATTATCTATTTCATAACATATATGAAATACATATATTTTTTGAAAAGAAAGTATGTAATGTTTAATCTTATGTGTTTGAATTACTCCACTTAGCATTGTGGTCTTGAAATCCACTCATTTTGCTTCATATGACTCAAGTTTATCCTTCTTTATAGCAGAGTAATAGTATATTGTGTATAAATACCATGTTTTCTCTATCCATTCATTTGTTAATGGACATATACATTGTTTTGAAGATCTAGCCATTGTGAGTTGTGCTGCTATAAATGTAGATATACATGCATCACAGTGGTATGAGGTCTTTAACTCTGGTAGGATTTGAGATCATTTTTAGAAAGTAAACCAGAGTGCAGTAAGCACTACTCCTTAACTGGGATTCCAGATTTGTACTTGAATTTTACTGTTGACCTCTTCTCAATAGGAACAAAATGATAGACACCCCTTCCAAGCCTGTGACTTCCAGATTCATATTTGAATTTTACCATTGACCTCTTCTCAGTACCAAACCTAGAACCCAATATATTTATAGAAATTATCATTCATTACCAGTAATATAAGAATATTTAAAGTAATTAGTTAACTAAACTTGGACTAATTTGTGCAATTTAAATACCTTTCAAAATATAAAATATTATTTTAGCATTAGCTTCACATTTTGTAATAGTCTAATGAGCTTAATTATGACATTTGCAAATCAGAAATTGCTTTTTAATTTTTCTTTTTGTTTAACCTGTTATTAGAACTGTTATTTTTCTCAAATGTTATAAAGATTTGAAGGGTGGAGAAGACCATGTGGAAAATGCTAGAGCTAATATTTTCTAACAGTACATTCCAGTGAGCACAAGTAAAGAAAACAAACTCATTGATTTTTATAAATATACCAATGAGATGAGAGATTTATTACAGAAGCAGTGTGACTTATTCAAAGTCACGCATAGATTAAAGGTCTCAGGTATATAATTTTCAGAGAAATCAGGTAACATCTTCATATCTTTTCATCATAGAAAGATGTGTGTCCACCATGATGCCTATACTTACACAGGCCTATATTAAGAAATGTTACTTTATATACTCCAGATTTAATTTTAAAAGTTAGTTAATGGATGTATAATCATTAAAAGAAAAGGAAGCGCATTCATAGTATCTCTAGATTCAAAAGATTTGCAATGGTAACAGTGAAATAATATTGATTTTTATTAATTGAGTATGATTCTGATATCATGCTTAAGGAACTCTTAACATTCAGTTTGAACACTGTTTCCATAATTGGTAATGTGTAAGTTTTATTTAATTGCATATTTCTAAATGTAGGATAAGTAGTCAAAAACACTCCAAAAGTTATAAAAATTGTAACAAGTGATGGAAAAATAATATTTCATAAACATGAAGTCATTTGGAAAACAATATGTATTGTAAAAATTTGACTTTGACTTTGATGCCCATAGCTAGATTTTAAAACAAAACATAGTTACAAAAATATATAGGCAATGCTTTTTGTTATTTTCATCTTTAGGAAGATGAAAATCTTAGACATGATAATTAAAATCTTTACCATGGCATATACACTATTTGAACTTTATTTTAAAATGCACAATTATTTCTAATATCCTTAATGACTATAAAAATATTCCTATATAAGACATTCAAAATTGAAGAATGGAAAATTATTGCTGCAGCGCTTTTAATTTACCCTCTCATAGTCTCTTGAAAGAAAGAATATCTCAGTTTATTTGAAAACATATAGAAGCAATGCGTATGTAATTAGTGTATCAACTTGAGATTAAAAACAAACCAGTGGAATAACTGGTGCCCATAAAGGAAAAGAAGGAGACACAGGACAGGACGGAAGGGGCTGAGAAGAGGGCAGAGAGTGCGGCCCTGTACTGACGGCCTGGAAAGCCCAGCCCCGTGTCGTGGGTGAGGTCTGGGTCTTCCCCTCACAGCCCTCCAAGAGAAGCAGCCTGTGGGTGCTCATATGTCACACCCCACCATGCACTCTTGATGAATTTCTATTGCATAAAACCTATGAGTTTAAAATGATCTGTTATGGGAAACTAATACAACTGTGTATAGTCTAAACTTTGTGAATACTAAAATTGCATATTTAGTAGGTCTGTTTTCTTCCTTCCTACAATCCCAAGCTGTTATTCCATTGCCATTTTCTATAATGTAGCATTTTCAGCTGCAATTTGTTTTATTGACAATATATCTCCAGTTAAAATCTTAGCCTAATATCATGCCTGTACCACTGAGATTTAAAATCAGGAACTATCGCCACTAAGCAAGAATTGAAAATCAGTGTTGTCTTAATTACCATAGATTGAATTCTACACATAGTGTTACACAGGGAAGAAAACAAATTGCATTTTTAGTATAATCAATAATAGGAGCATCATCTGCATTCCAATAGTTGAGTTGAAATGTGTACATCCACTTGTTTGTGCATTAAAAAATATGTAAGAATGCCTCTTATTGCCTGACACTATGGTAAATATGAAGAGATAAAAAAGCAATGAATATCCTTACAAAACTGAAAAATCATAGAAAAATGACAATGTAATTGCATTAATTAAATAAGACTAAAGGTATGCCACAGAGACATGCAATGAGATAACTCAGTCAGTTGTAGATCAAGAAAGTCTTCCTGGAAAAATTAATTTATTACTTGGGACTTAATGGGAAGAAATTATGCTAGCATAAAGGCAGGTGAGAAATGGCAAACATTCTTGGTCAGGCAAAAGCATGATTACGCTGAATGACTGTCAATTTAAATGAGACAAAGATCATGGTAAGCTATGTGACAGAAATGGCACTACAGATGGAAATAATCACAAGAATGAACACTTACATACACAAAAATTCAACTAGGTTGGCAATCAAGTGAATGAGAACAGGAACGATTAGCAGAGAGAGAAAATACAAGCTGAATTATAGGATGCTGGCCAGACAAATTAAAGACCAAGAGTACAGGTGATGAACCAGGCTTGGAAGCAAATATGACAAACTCACTTTGTAGAGGGGTGAAATTCTCTTTCCTTAATACTAAGAGACAGATGTGTACGAGAAATTTATTTACAATTGCAAGGTATGATGGCACACACCTGTGATCACTGCCCTTGGGAACCTAAGGCATGAGGATCACCATGAGTTTGAGGCCAGCCTGAGCTACAAAGTGAGTGTGAGATCAGCCTCAATTTAATAGTGAAACCCTCTCTTAAACTACAAAAAAATTATTTATAATTATCTGAGTTCCCAAAGAAAATGTCACAATAGAAAATTAGAAGTCTTAGCACGCTAATATAATTTTGTCATTGTTCTATGCTATGAATCATTGTTTTGACTTACTATTTTTGCTGCACTAGATGATCACAAGTTTGGGACCTGAAAATAATGAAAATATTATTTCACAGGGTGTGCACTGTTAGGAGCCAGTAGGTTGTACAGAGCTAATATCAAGGCAGTGGTAGGGGTGTGTTCCCTGATGGAGATTTAGGAAGAAAACATCTCTTCCCCAGCTTCCAGAGTCTGCCCATGGCTCACATATTCTACCACAGCTCTCTGAGTGTTTCTCTTCTGCTGCCACATCTCCACCTGTCTTCTTCTCCTGCCTTTTCCTCTCCTCTTCCACTTTTTGACCTGGTTTATACACCCAAGACAATCCCCATCTCAAGGTCAGCTGACTGGCAACAGCAACTATACCTGCAGTCTTCACTTCTCTTTCCCAGGACATATGTGTGGTTCTTGGGGAGTAGGTCACCTTGGAACCATTATTTCATATTTAATCAACTTTATTTAATCAACTGGAGTCCAGTTAGGGGAATAAAAAACACAGAGAATGTTTCAAAACCTGGAGTTCTTGGGGACCTGACCCCCAGCTGTTGGGAGACTCAGGGGACAGAAATAAAACAGGGAAAGGTTGACTGTTGTAAGCAGATACCAACCTTGATACTTAGGAGACAAAAGGAAGGAATTTAACATTACCAGACCTAGGACCTTGAGAAAGGAGCCCCAGAACCATGGGGCTCAGCATCCCTGAGGCAGAATCACTGCTAAGTGGATCATGACTTTGAAGGATCCTGTGAAGCTTGTTCAAGAAATATAGAAACAAATTGGGGCTGAAATCAACTGCTTGAGGTAAAACTGCTGTTGGGACTCTTGTGGAAAGAACAGCCAGAAAAGAGACAGAATTCCCCCTCCATCATCTTCAAACCTACTCTTATTCTCTCTTATCAATGCAGCCAGAGAAGTGTTCACACCCAGCAGCAGCTGAGAGCAGGTGTGAAACAGATGTCTTTGTTCTGAGCAGACAACAGGTAACTGTGGGCACAGCAATCCTCTGCCACCAGATGGCCCAGGCAGGTGGCCTCAAGGAAGAGAAGGAGAGGATCCTGGTAGCAAAGAAGAGCCAATGAAACAAGTTCTTTGCACCTCATGGAATTCTGGAAAGGTTAAAGTCACAGCTGAAGAGCTCAGTCTGAATGACTGTCTTCCCCTGGGGCAGGAAAGAGGAGCTACAAGGCAGTGGGCTGGGCTGTGGAATATCAGCTGTTTCCCAGGCATGGGGTGTTGGCAGCAGGCTTAGGGTTCTAGGAATCTGCACATTGTTACTCCCAAGGGAAAGAAAAAACTCGAGGATTCTAGAAGTTTGTATAGCTATGTGAGGGAGTGGACACGAAAGTCTACAGGTTTTTTAAGTCATGAAATTTAGACACAGCCCCAGCATATTTTTCCAGCATATAATGAGTCAGACTTCAGTTACTATGACTCCAAAGTGCCACTACACAGCAGAGAACAGAAAAGATCCAAAGCCACCAAATGCACCCAAGGGTTCCTGTCTTCTTTGTTAGCTCAGAAGCCAATAGGTAAGTTACCAAGCAGAGCCTCAAGAAAAAGAAGTTTAAGCCAAACTTAACCAAGGTAACTATAAATCATCAAGTTTATATTCTATCAACTCTTGCCTCCACCTTCACAAAAATGCACATTTTAAACAATCCAGCGGGGCTCAGAAGATCAGATGTGCTGCATTACAAAGAAGCCGTGTTTACATCAGGCTGCGAAGCTTGTGGTGTCTGAGCCTTGTCCACATGCACTACGGCTGAGAGCTGATTTACATTGCTTTGTTGTAAGGGTTAGGAAGGCTTGAAATTTTAAAGGGAAAAAGAAGACTCTGGTTCTATAACCCCAAGCTACTATCCCAGTAGTATATATTTCACATGTAATTATTTGAAGCTTTTATTCCAGTTGTATATTTCATATATATTTATTGGAAGGCATTTGAAAAAACTGAGATTGCATAAGGAGGATTATTGGTTAAGGTTTTCTAGAGAGAAAGAATTGAAAATTATGTAAGGGAAATTACTGGATAGGTTTACATGATCAGAAGCAAGGAGGCTGCGATTGCTGTCTGCATGCCGGAGAGCGGCATAGTGCAAGAGCTGCTTGGGCCACAGGGCGAGAGGGATCAAGGATCCAGTGCCAATCGAGCACTGAAGCTCCCCGAAGAAGCAATAGTATCAGTCTGCATTGGAAGACTGAAAAACCTGGAGTGTGAGTTCCACAGGCAACAGCAAAGGATGCACGCACTCAAGAAGACTAGCTTCCCAAAACTGTAGCCTGCTCTCTCTTCCTGGCCTTTTCATTCCACTTGGGCCACAAGCCCAGCAGATGCCTCCTTGACTGGTGAATCCAGATAAGTTCTTTGGCCTCAGGTTGCCGAACTGAATCCCAACCATTTTCAGAAATGCCCCACAGACAAACTCAGAAGTGTGCTTTACTGATATTCTAGGCATTTTGCAATTCACACAATTCAAATATTATAACTGACAGTCAAAATCCCCCTTCCCTTAACTGGATCAGCAAGCACATTTCCTTACCTACTCTGCAAACACAAAAGCAAGTTCATGACTGTGCTTCACGTGATACAAGTCTCCTGCATAGAAACAGAAACACTAGTTCCCTCTCCCTAAGAGAAGGCAAACTATTATTAGGGGGATGATGCTTGCTCTTTTCCTGACATTCTGTAATTTAAAAACTATAATGTAGATCTAGCAACATTGAATTCCAATAATAAGTCATCAAGGCTTTTGCTACATGGTGTAGGATTACAAAAGAATAAAACAAAAGCATATGTTCAATGTGTGTGCGCGTATATACATAAACATATTAAAAACAGGAAAGAACTACTCATGATAATTAATCCTCCTTTTATAACTGGTTGTGTGATCATAGCTGGTATTTGTAACTGCTTTCTATAAATCATTCTGTTTATCCCTGGCCTTCAAGAAGCACCTCAGGGCTGGGGATTTAGCTCCGTAGCATAAGCACTGCCTTGCAAGTGCAAGGTCATGATTTGATCCCCAGTATTAAAAAATAAAAAAAATAAAGCACTTCAGAAGTCTTGGTCCTTCTCAAAGAAGGGTAACTTATACTTCTTTCCCTGAAGTTTCTGAGGCATTTGTCAACCTGCCTGGACTGGGTTGTTGTACTTCCCACTGAGCTTAATTACAGGACATGAATATACTTGGAAATGAGATGTACTACACTCTGGACATACTTGCTTTCACTCTAATTCAATTTCCCCATAGTACTCTGGATCAGAGTACTATGCAACACCTAGCAACACCCCGTAACTCCCTTTTAATCCTGTAGACCCAGAGTTATGAAGAGCCAAAAATGATCAAGAGACTCTTAGCTTCCAGCCCAAAGGAATTATTGTTGCTTCCTGAAACAAACCTTCCCCTCTTCCGAACCAAGATTCTTAGGTCAGCAGATAGTAGGGTTGTGGGAACAGGAAGCAAAAATTTTACCAGCGGGTCACTAAGAGCAGTAGTAGTGATGGCATTCCAGTTCCCACCCCTTGACTCCTGGACCCAAGAATCCTGGCGATGGGAGAAAGCGCACCATACACTGGGCACCAATCTGAACATTTATACCTGGACAACCTTACCCCAGACCTTTAAGGCATTGCCAGCTAACCAACATTTTAACTAAATATTCAAAAAGCCATTCTACCTTTCTGTCAATTGCATCACTTTTGGATGATAGGACCTGGTAATGCCAGTGCCTTCCATGAGCATGTTCCCCTGCCACACTTCCTTCACCGCTAAGGAAGCCATGCTGTGTGGAATCCAGGATAGTGGATGAGGCACTCTGTGATCCTAAAGCTGAGAGTTTGAGCAAAACCATTACCTATAGGAAAGACAAGTCTAATACCTCAAAGAAGTGTCTATTCCAGTAAGGACAACCTAGCAAGGATAGAAGAGGTCACCATACCACAGGAAGTTTATTCCAGGGAATGACAGCATAGCAGAAGCTCTTTGCCTCTCTGCTGCCAGCATATTGCATATTCAGCAGTGGATACATCCAAGGGTGTGGACGGCCATGCTGCTGAGCCCATGTATGAACTCCATCCCTGTCACTTTGTTTATAACCCCCTTGGACAATGACAGCTGTGGTTGAGGTAAGATGTCAACTGCTATCCCCAACATGGCTCATCCCATCCCCTTGATTACTGAATACCGCTTCTTACTCAGGTCACATTTTAGGAAGCATCTGTGAGGAATGCAAACATCTTCATACTCTTACCACATTTGAGGGAGAGGATTATCCACACAATGCTCCTCTGGATATCTCTGTCCCAAGTTTTCCAGTCATCTTCCTTCCAAGTCCTTAATCATTCAACCAAACCAATAGCTACAGCCCTTTATATTATTGCACAGCTAACTTTTCTTTTTCAAAGCAAAATATACGACCAAGTCCACTGCCCAAAGTTCTGCCCACTGTGACGATGTGCTTTCACTGTGCCTCAGGGGTGCCCCGGAAAGGGGCTGCAGAGTGCTACAGATGTCCTCTTCTAAGGGGTGTCTGCATCACATAAACAACCATCTGCAAACCAGGTTGTAGTCCAATTTACCATAGCATACAGCCCATAAAGCTAGAAGTGCATGCTAGAGGACAGAAAGCAGTAAAGCGAGAGTGGGAGCCATGAGCGTTTGGGCCACTTCTTCATGTAATTTATGGGTGCCTTCCAGAACTCCTCCATCTGATGATCCTCTGTTGCTGTGCACATCCACCTTTATGACTCTTTGGCCTGAAAGCACCCTGTTCGTGATGGACAGCTCAAATCCCATGGTAAACTTGTGTCCCATAGCGATGTGTTCAGTTTCTACTAAGGCTCAGTAGCAGGCCAGGAGCTATTTATCAAAAGGTGAGTAGTTTAATGCAGAAGATTGCAAAGCTTTCTTCAAAATGCTACGGGCCTTCACTGTGGTTGGCTTACCTAGGAGATCCAGACAGAGGCTGCACACAGCAACACTGTCTACCACTGAGTCCTCAAGTGCCACGGCTTCTTCTAGATCACTTGCTCCTAATGGCCAAGCAGTCTGCACTGATTGCAGAGCCTTCTCTTGATCCACTCAAAGCTAGAAGCTTTTTAAGTCATTTAACAAACAGGTTGAAGTAACATATCCAAGTAAGGAATGTGTCATCTTCAAAATCCCTATGGGCACACTAAGTGTTGTGCTTGTTCCTTAGCTTAAGGTTTGAGGTGTAGCAACTCATTTTTCATCTCACAAGGGTTACCTGCATGGCATGCCCCACACCAGTGAACTCCTAAAAACATCATCGAAATATATGACTTTGGAAATTTGTGTAGATTTATTCCTCATCCTCTGAGTAATGTTTTACCAACAAGTTCAGACTCATTGCTACGTCATACCTACTTTGTCCAAGCAACATAATGCATCAGTGTAAGGGGCCAGTGTGACACCTGGTGGAAAAAAAAGAAACTTAAGTTCCCAGTGAGCTGACTTGCAGCACAGGGTTGGAGAGTTAATATGCCACTGAGATGGGACAGAGAAGGTGTACTGTTGACTTTCCCAGATGAAAGCAAATCGGTGGGTCTTATGGAGGGGGTCATATCAATAGCTCTATATCAGGTGCTAGGAGAAATGTTCATCTACCCAAGCAAGGAAACCACATCTGTTACAGCAACCACAACTGATGCCCTGTTGGAGTACAATTACAATGTGGGAACACATTTATAAAATAACAAACTTACAGATATTTCATGATCAATGAGCAGTCTCTCACCCAGTTTCTGTTCTGCTGTTTCTGTTGAAGTCAATTCACCTTGACAGTGTTTGAGGCCCAGCTACACTTTTTGATGAGCACTGAGTCAGAGTAATTGTCTATACCTTCAGGCACCCTGGGCTAATTCAAGGGCCCCTCCTCAGAAGGTTTCTATATTACAGTAATGTTGTTAACTATGCTCACTCTGTAAGGGAACATTTCCATATTATGGTAATGCCCTTGACTGTGCTCACTCTGTAAGGTAATACCCTTCCTAAATTCAGTGCTGTTGCTTTTGAGGAATTATCCTGCAACAGTCCACTGGTGTGAAGATCCAATAATTCATTGGTGTGAAGATTAAATGCTGTCTTCTTATCTCTTCTGTGCAAAGAGTCTTTCTTTTAAGTTTGGCTGGGTTTGACTCAGCTTTGGAATTTTCCTGCAACATCACCACTTGATTAAGCTTACGGTGATAGACTGTCATTCCTTACCCCTCAGTTTCCTGGCCCACGTGCTAATTCCACCAGTCCTCTATGGGAGCACTGCACAGACACA